>JACCIB010000550.1:0-125840 GCA_018906965.1 Philotrypesis tridentata
GGCAAATATAAAAGGGCATACTTTTGACCAATGCCGTAAGCGTCAGTTTAACGAAGGACAACGAACTCAGGGAAACTCTCAAGGATCTCGTCCTTCGAACGCGGGAATCGAGACCCAGAGGAACCCGGAGCGTTCAAACCAGGGGAAATTCAACAAGCTCCTGGAAGAACTCGTACCTTTGAATTAAAAACAACTCTCAAATACCTTCCATATCTGAAACTCAAAAGTAGATGGCAAGAAAATCCAGTTAACATTCTAATAGATACCGGTTCTGAGCTCAGTTTCATAAAGATTGGAGCAATAAGAGATCCTAGAGATATACAAAAAGACCTACATGTATCACTCAGAGGTCTAGGACCCTCTGAAATAAGAACGCTGGGAACCATACAGTTAAAGATACGTGACGCCCTATTTAGATTCTACGTCATACCAGATGATTTTCCATTGATATTCGATGGGATCTTAGGATCCATGGATTTAAAGGGAGACTGTGCTATCTTAGATTTCAACACCAAAACCCTCAGAGTCAGACAGGGAGAGTGGCCACTCCAGTTATATAGAGATAACAATCTTTTTGAAAACCAGCTAATGAAAATAGGATCGTATTTCGAAGAGACTGCAGTCCCTTACATAGATATACAAGATCCCCCATCAGTTAATCGAGGTCAAATAATGATAGACACCGGGTCCGAGTTGAACTTAATGAAGGTTAAGTTCGTACCCGAAATTTGTGAAATCGACCATTCCCAACGCACTTATTTAAAAAGAATAGATCAAGAAGTTATTTCGACGCTTGGAACCGCCATCATAGAGATAGCAAAATGCAAAACACTTTTTCATCTAATCCCTGACAATTACCCCATTCATTGCGAAGGTGTATTAGGAGGGAAATTTTTATTGGAAAATAAGGCTGTTCTCGATTTTGATTATCAACTCTTACTGGTAAATAGGCACAATTTCCCATTGTTGTTTGATGATCTTTGTAGTAAATCAAGAACTTCTGAATTCGGACAGGGGGAAATGAAATGTATAAAGGTAGCAGATATGGAAATTGGTAAATATGCCGAGTCTATAGGACTACCGGTCCAACCATGTGAAATCCCCCAGAGACCACTCCGGCATGTTACCTCAGTTAAACTGAGAGGACCTAGCAAATTAATTCCTTACGTGCAATTTACAAACGGCACAAAAGATGTCAGTCTAAGCTTTATGCTTGATACTGGATCCGAAGTAAATATTATCAGAATAGGAGCGGTGTTAGATAAACAACAAATTGAAACCACACAGCTCCATGATTTAAGAGGCATCGGATCAGCACCCATTACCTCATTAGGAACGGTAAACATGAAGTTATTGGGAACCGATGTCAAATTCATAGTTGTACCTAATGAATTTGAGATCCCGTTTGAAGGAATATTGGGAGCCCCACTTTTTAAGCCAAATAAAGGTAAATTAGATTTCCAATCAAAAACATTTTCATTGAACGACCGTGTAATAACCTTCCACCAGAATACCAACCCTCTTGCGGAAATAGAATTTGGAAGGATAATCAATATCGATATACAGGATCCGAAGTCCTGTATTCCTTATATTGAAGTACTCAACTCACCTACCTATGAACAGGGGAGATTAATGTTGGATTCTGGTTCAGAAGTGAATATCTTAAAGTATTGCATGCTTCCATTCGATTGTGAGTTAAAACCATCTGAAGTCAACTACCTAAAAGGAATTGGGGAAGAACTTACCAAAACCATTGGAATAGCAGAGGTAAAACTCCTAGGAGTTGAAGCTATCTTCCATATAGTACCCAATAATTTTGCCATCCCATGCGATGGAATACTTGGAGCCGAGTTTTTCCATCAGACACAATGCCTACTAGATTTCGAAACAAAGAAATTCAGTTTTGGTACAACCATTTTAAACATGCATTTTAATGAAAAATCAAGGAGCCCATCTGAAGTGGATGATTGCTCTGGTCCAACACCAGGCTCTCCGCACTGCAAAACCTATGCTGACATGTATAAGGACGAAAATGAAGATTTATAAATGATTAAATCTCAGACCTCCGATTCAAGTCTCACCTTCAAAAGGAAATATGTAGATCTCCAGGAAAATATGTCAGAATTAGGTTTAGACTCCGACTCCATAACCAGTACTACGGCAAATCCTTCCACTGAAACTTTGACTCAGCTGCTAGAGGATATCCATAATTTAAGTGACCTTGAACTCACTTCTGATTCAAGCGGTTACTTAGCTAATTATAGAATCACCGCTCAGGTCGCAAAAATCCAAAGCAAACTGGAACAAAAGGAAATTGCCCAAAGGCAGATATTCCACATTGCACAACAAGAAATTTTTGAAGAATTACAATTAGATCCACCTACGTTTGAAGAGACCACAGATATGTACAGGTTACTCCATGACTATGAGCCAAAACTTACTAAGGAATATGATCAAGGAGTACCTCATCTACCAGAGATCAGAATTTTTGACATTCGAGCCAACACCGGTTCAATATTAGATAAGCTTAGACTAGATCATCTATATGGAATAGAAAAGGAACATGTAGCCAAGTTAGTAAATAAGTATCAGGATAGATTTCTACTAGAAGGCGAACACTTAGGTTCAGCTACTAATATTAAGCATAGAATAGTTACTACTACCGATGTACCTATCAATGTGAAACAATATAAATTTCCTGTTTCAATGAAAGATGAAATCGAGAGGCAAGTCCAAAAGCTATTAGATGACGGTATTATACGACATTCACAATCTGACTACAACTCACCCATCTGGATAGTACCCAAGAAACCAGATGCTAATGGGGTAATGACATACCGTATGGTTTCAGATTTCCGCAAGCTGAATGAAATAACGGTAAAAGATGCTTATCCCCTACCTGCCATATCTCAGATAATAGACGCAATAGGAGGATACAAGTACTATACAGTAGTCGATCTCGCATCAGGGTTCCACCAAATCCTCATGGATCCAGCCGATGCACATAAGACTGCTTTTTCAACACCTTTTGGTCATTATGAGTTTGTTCGCATGACATTTGGGCTTTCAAATGCCCCTGCGACGTTCCAGCGTTTTATGGACGATACTCTATATGGTTTACAGGGAAAGATATTGTATTCATTTATCGACGATGTCATAATTTTCGCCAACACCTTAGAAGAACACGAGGAAAAAATGAACTTGCTTATGCAACGACTAGAACAACGCAATCTCAAGCTCAACCTAAAGAAATGCGAATTTCTTAAGAATGAGGTTTGCTACTTAGGCCACATAATTGGCCAACATGGATTAAAACCTGACCCTCGCAAGCTAGATGCAGTCGCTAATATGCCACGACCTTACACAGTCAAACAAATTCGACAAGTACTAGGGTTGTTTGGGTATTATCGAAGATTTATTAAAGACTTTGCCAAGATAGCCAAGCCTATGACGAGCCTACTGCAAAAGGAGGTTGAGTTCAACTGGACCGACAAATGCGAAAAAAGTTTCGTCACTCTTCGTGAAGCTTTATGTAACCCTCCCATCCTGCAGTACCCCGATTTCTCTAAACCATTTAATATTACCTGCGATGCCAGTGGTACAGCCATTGGAGGCGTACTTTCCCAAGGCGAGGTTGGAAAGGACCTACCTATCGCCTATACATCACGCGTACTAAGAGGACCGGAACTAGCTTATGAAGTATATGAAAAAGAGGCTTTAGCAATAGTTCACTGTGTAAAAACATTTAAGGATTACATCTATGGTAAGAAGATAAAAATTCTTACTGATCACCAACCACTAGTTTGGTTTAAGACAGCTGACCTTAATACTCGAGTGTTGAAATGGCGATTCAAATTATCGGAATATGATTATGAGATCATCTATAAGCCAGGAAAATTGAACTCTAATGCAGACGCTTTATCACGCAATCCTGTTGAGGTTCTACACACTCATGTGATCACACGCAGACAGAATCAGTTGGGAAAAGGAGCTGAAGACGCCAAAGGTAACATAACACCAGAAAATAATATATCAGTAAGGGAACAAGGCATTCTCAGAAAAAGAGGTAGGCCTCGTAAAAATCCTATGAAGGCTATTACTAACCAGCCTGTTATTAAACCTATTGGAAATCAATCAACAAGGACGAGGAAAACTTTTAAAACAAGAAAGAGTTGCGTACCGAAACCTACTTTCAAGAAAAGAGGTCGACCTCGCAAGACTATTCCCGGATTAGACATATCCAGTCTTTTAGACCAATTAAGCAGAACAACCAGTCTACCGGAACCAAAAGCCAAAACTATTGTACCTCCGTTAACCTCCCAATTTCAGATGGATATAGAACAACCGCCTACCGATAAGGCTAGCACAAGGCCTCCCGGAACAGAGGCTGGATCAATAATTCCCGAAAGTAATAAATCTCGAACTGAGAAGAGTGAATTAACAGTCGCACCTTCACAATTATCTCTCAAATGCAAAATAGTGGAGGTTAAAGATATCATTTATTTCCGAAAAGAACCCATTATTTGCTTTGTCAATAGCGAGGGATCACCCTGTGACGAAGGTTCTAGATTGTTAATAGAGAAAAATAAGCTAGAAAGAAAGTTTGACTTAGAATTGGATAGTGTAACCGCTTATCAGAGGAATAACGCATCCATTATATTATTATGCATAAGGGGACCCAGTCCTGAATCACTTACTTACATTAAAGAGCATATCCATATAACTTTAGATAAACTTAAGAATCATATTGTAGAGAATAAACTACCTATCATTAATATAGCTTATAGCGCGCATATCGATAATTTAGACTGGTCAGAAATACTGGCCTTGATTAAATCCATCTTCAAAGATTTAGAAGTAAAAGTAATCATCTGTAAAGGTACCATTAAATATGTACCTATAGAAGAACGCGACGGAATCTTTCATGAATTACACAATTCCCCAATAGGAGGACATCGTGGAGTCTCGAAAACCTTCAACCGGATTCGAAGACATTATTATTGGGAGAATCTTAAGGATGACATGCAACGACGAATTCAACAGTGTATCGAATGTCAATTGAAAAAGTTGGTTCGATTAAAAACAAAACAACCAATGATCATAACTGATACTCCTGGTACCGTATTTGATAAAATTGCCATGGATATCGTGGGACCTTTACCCAAGACCAAGAATGGCTATGAATATATCTTAACGATGCAGGACCAACTATCCAAATACTGTTTGGCAGTACCGTTAGAGAACACACTAGCTTCGAGCATCGCTGATGCCTTTGTAAAGCGATTTATATGCATATTTGGAAGTCCACGAGTTGTACTGACTGACCAAGGTGCAAATTTCCTTAGTAAATTGATGGGACGAGTAGCTAAACGATTCAAAATTAAGAGAATTCGAACCACCGCATTCCATCCACAATCGAATGGCTCTCTTGAAAGGTCTCATCATGCATTGAGCGAATTTCTCAAAATGTATACAGATAAAGATGACGAATGGGATGCATGGCTTGAGATTGCCATGCTGAACTACAACACCTGTGTACAAGAAAGTACGAAGCACACCCCTTACGAAGTTGTTTTTGGACGATTAGCTAGATTACCCTCCAGTGATCCTCTTCGTGAAGGAGACCTTTTACCTACCTATAAGGGTTATATAGAGGATCTGGTCACTAGACTAAATGGAATTAGAAGTTTAGTCTATGATAATTTAGTACAATCAAAGATTAGATCGAAAAAGTATTACGACAAACACCTAAATCCCCGAAATTTCAGATTGGGTGATTATGTATATCTCTTGCGTGGACCCAAGCCCACCAAGTTCCAAAATCCATACTTCGGACCCTATAAGATCATTGAGGTCCTTGACACACACAATGTGAAAATACAAATCTCTAAGAAGAAAAATAAAATTGTTAATACTAATCGATTGAGAACTTCTCACATAGGCAATTCTATCGCCAAACAAAAAAAAATTAAGACCAAATCAGATTTAGAACCAGACTAACTCCCTTAAATTAAGAAGCCGTTTTTTTTTCTCTCTATAAAAAATTTTTTTTCTCTTATCTTCTTCTTCTACCTAGTTACTAAAATACTTTTTGATTTCAGAAACCTCAATATGCATCCCACTATTGTCCTAACCCTCTTAATCGTAGCGGGGGCATCAGCACTCATCGGTTATGATTGCGGGTCGCGGCAAATGAGTGTCACCACCATCTCCTTACGCGACGTAGGAGAATGCAACCTACCCAAATCCATAGTCAACACCACCAAACACTACATCCAACTACTACAACTCAACGACTTCAGCGAAACCATAGTTACTCAATGTAAAATAGAAATACAGCGTACCGTTTATTATTGCGGAATGCACTCACATACCTCAGCCGTGGCGTATGGATTTAATGAATATATTCTAGATACATCTGAAAAAACCTGTCGTGATCTGCATGTTCACGGATCTCTTTCTCTAGCCAATGGAATTGTCTTAGATCGGTTCAAAATAAATAGCACTAGTACTCGACCAATCACCCTCGCAGGAACTCTAACTCGCGACGGCGAATGCCAAGGAACACAATATTCTGATCCATACGGTACCTGGGATAATGTGGTGGTGCAAGGTACTATTAAGGTAACTTTAAGAAGCCATACTGCTAGAGTATCCTTAAATAATAACAAAATACACCTCGACTCCGGAACTAGCTGTACTTTTGCCGATAAAAGCTGTTTAGACCTCACCAATGGTTATACGTTCTGGGATAACATCCCTATAGATACCTGTCGCTTCGATCAATACACTGTACTGTACGAAGGCTATGCCGAATACGCCGTAGATTTAAAACACAACGAAAGACCAATTTATACAGTTAGTTCCGATGATGTAACGTTTGCATTAGCACTAAAGGGAAAGAAGATGTTATGCGGTTACGTAATTTCTTCTACAGAGCATCCTAAGCTCTTTATCTTTAACACCACTCCTGGACGTACGTTTGCACCCCCTGGAGAAAAGAATGTACTGAACTTAGATATTTTTACTTACGTAAATTCCAAGTTTGTATATGTAGAAAAACACTTACGAAAGCAAATAAACGCTCTTTACCACGATGTTCTAGTTCAAAAATGTGAACTAGAACGACAGACTTTGAAGAATTCCTTGTCTATAGCCACTCAGGCTCCTGATGAGTTCGCCTACGATCTCATGAAAGGACCGGGGTACATGGCGGTAGCAGCCGGAGAAGTCGTGCATATAGTCAAATGCATCCCTGTCGGAGTACGTTTACATCAAGATGATTACTGCTACGCTGAATTACCAGTCGAACATAAGAATCAAACATATTACATGACACCTCGAACTCACATTTTGAAGTCTGCTGGAACCAGGATTCAATGTAATGAGATCCTACCAGTATCCTACTACGTCGATAAGTCTTGGTACAAAATGTCACCAAAACCCAGCCAGATACATGCTCCTGAAATACTTCAACCTCTCACCAAGCCCACTTGGAAGTACACCAACCCTGCAGAATTAGCTACCAGCGGAATCTACACAGAAAAGGACTTAGAGCAACTCCGAGAAAGAATTATGTTCCCAGTGGAAACATTATCTTTGATAAACGATCTAGCCAGAGAAATTCGCGGCCACCCAGTTGCTGACAACGAGGGTACGATCCTCAAGTTGCTAAACGAAGGAGCCGTAGAGAAGATCCTACTTAGCTCTTGGGATCGTCTATGGGCCAAGTTCTTAACCTTTGGTACCGTTAGCGCAGGAATCATAGCCATACTCATGATTATCCACGCCATAAAACTTCTAATAGACATTGCTGTCCAGGGATACGCACTACACTCCGTATACGGATGGTCACTCCACCTGCTCGGAGCATTATGGGGATCTGTTACCCACCTACTAATACATCTGGGACGCAAGGATAATTCAGGATCACCCACGACCGACAAATTAGATATTCCTGAAGTCACTGTTCCCCTTCAACCGTCCGATAAGACAGAAGGAACCAGAACTGATACCAACATTCAAGTCTACCCCAGCAAGACTGTAAACCAGGAGTTCTTCAATCTCTCTCCGCATTAACTTTCATTCTACTTAATTAATGGTTCGTACGGTCCATTCTTATCCCAACTCACCATTTTTCGGTGGGGGTGTAACGTCGGGCCGTTTTTCTAAATTTTTTTTCTTTTCCTTTCTTAGAATAAACTCTTCTCTCCCTACGTGTTCAGCCTAGAGAAATTAGAAAATATAAACTAGCGATTTAAGTACATATACACACCCGGTGCGGCAATGTGACCGGATAGAATACATATATTTTAAGCACTTTTCGTGGAAAACTAATAAAAGACCCTCGTTGTTTTCCTCTTTTCCACTCGTACCGATTTCCTTCGAAGGAAATCGTAAAGATGACAAAAAGTTACGACCGCCAGTCGCCGAAAAGAGTCCTGGAAAAATTTCTTTTAATAGGATCCCACGGCGACTGAAACAAAACAGTCAACATAGTCTCGAAGACGACGGGAGATAAGACCGGCCGCTGCAGGCCTAAGTGCACGCAGCTGCAGGTCGTAAAATGCGATTTACGCGCGCCGCTCGACATCTGAGTTTTTTTTCTCCCCTCGTCTAAGATCGAAATATAAAAATAATTCACTAACTCGCAATAGTTAAATATACTTTTGTAATTTTCCACTTTTTAGTTATATATTAAGTTATATTATATTCCGTTAAGATCGAACACACCTTACAATTATAATTAATTTAATTAACTCTAGGATTACCTCAATATCTACTAGTATTATTTAAACCATAAGTTTTATTACCAACATTTTATACTAGAATATTAAGCCTTAGAATACCAGAAGAAAAACAACAATTACTAAAACAAAACCTCGGAGAGACGCGAGCGAGCGAAACGAGACCAAAAAGGTACTCGACGCGCCATCCGCCGGAGGGAGTCTGGACTCTTCTTTCCCTCTCCCTCACTCGCCTCTCTCCCCCAAAAATAGGAGGCCCTTCGGCCCCGGGCGTGACCGAAATTAGAATAAGGATTTCCTATTGGAAAATCCTAGAGGAGGAGCTGTACCAAAATCTTTCTAATTGGTACTTCTCCCTCCGAAGGGCTTTTCCAAAGAGAGAGAGAGATTTTTCCTGCCCACCGATGCATCGGCGGCTGAGAGAAAAGTCACTCAGTCCTTGACATTCGTCGGGTCAAGTTGACTACATCTTTTATTACTTACACTGTATTCAAACATTTTTTTTTGTGGTTTCAAAATATACATTACCTAATTTTCTTGAAAATAACTCTTGTAAGAAATTTTTTTCTCTCCTTTCATTTAATTCCCTCGACTGATTTTTTTTTTCTCTTCGAAAATACGATACGAACTCGGTATACCGTGATCGAGCCTTACCAATTATTGGAAGCAGTACTTCAGCGGCGATCGGTAAACCCAGGCAACCACAACCCACCGAGAGTAAGTAATCGAATTATTATTTAATTATCTACTCTTCTTCTATGAACACCTAGTTCTCGCGATCTTCCACTGTCGTTCAAGTAGGAGTCCAGTGCCGGAGGACTAACCGCGAGTTAAATTCAATAGCAAAAGGGTCTATTCAACTTCAGGATTCCACATGTCCTGTGCAAGTTGAAATAAGGCACCTCTGCTAAAATATTGTTTCGCGATAAAATCCAAAGAAATAAAAGCAATACTCCAATCGTCTCTCCTCAGGAAGAAATTCCTATTTAGGAGGAGATCTGGGCAGTGTTTAAATTCAAGTTAAAATTCAGAACGCAACTACATCGAATTTTAGTTACATTGTGCCCTCGCTTGTTAGCGGCAAGGCAAGTGTAACAGAAAAATCTTGATGTTTATTAAATTGTTTTAACTCGTCGCAATAATTCCCGAAACTATATAATCACCCATATCACTCCCTCGAAATTTCTTTTCTTATTTTCTTTGTTTCTCTCATTAAAGGGACAATTCGCGCCAAACACACGAACCTGGGCTATTAACGGCAACGTTAGGCTCAAAAATAAAACTTAGATATATTACGTTTCCCGACGTAACACTACATCGCATACATTTGACCTTCGCCTATAACTTTACCACTGATACCGCTGTGAAAGACTATCATACATTATCATTATTAAAAGTTAAGTAATTAAAGTTTTTAGGATTTTGCCAAAGCACGAAAATTTTAAGTACAATTCAATATTTACAATAATCAATATTTACAATCAAATATTATAAATTTAATAATATTATAATATAACATTTTTTCTTATAAGTAAGCCTATTGAACTGGTAGTCGGTCTAGTGAATTTCGCTCTTAATGTAATGTTTGAACCACAAAAAAATCTTAGGAGGTTGCAATTGCCTAATTCGTTGTTTTCTTATTTTTTGTTTAGGGCTAAAATTGTAAAATATATTTTTGAAAACTTGAACTATATTGAACCATTCAATAAAAATACTTATGAATTATATACATGTCAATGAATGGTACATATGGCAGTGAAGTAGAAATCATAGCATTTGTTCTTATATATTTGGTTTGCATTTGAATGTCAAGGGCAAACTTCATAAATCCCTTTTATTACAGGTCAGATAATTTAAGTAACAATGAAAATGAATTCAATTTAGTTTCATCTGGTTCCTTAGACGCAAGACATTATGATATGCAAAGTTACTGTAATTTAAATTTCTGGGATACTTATAAAAAATCTTATAAAAATTATTATGATATAAATCTTGGTTTCATGGTACCCCCTACCAGGTGTCTCATCAGTGGCGCCCTATAGCGGGCATCCCCTCATTGGCGCCCCGTAGCGGACGTTCCCTCAATGGCGCTCCCTCAATGGAAGATATGTCTCTCTTTTAGGTTACTATTACGTAAAAAGAGAGATAATTCTCCCTAGGAGGGGGCGCCAATTAAGAGGGAGCTAATTTCTGACACGGCGGCGGCGGCGATATCATTTTATTAATATAGAAAGATGTTCGTCTAAAGTATTTGAAATGTTTCACATTTTTTTCAACATTTATGATAGACCCTATTCTGATAATACGTTTCTTCAAAATTTGCAAGTTATACACGGGCTTTTATGGAAGGCAATTAAAATAATTGATTAATATAGAGTGAGATATTTTTAAAGTTAAAAGAATGAAATAAAACACTATTCAATATATTCGTTATAACCTTAAGAAGCTTCACGTGGAATTCGAACTTCTATTGTGAGAAAAATATCGCCAGACATCCCATCACCTGGCAACGTTTTCTCGGTACCGTATGCCGAACTTATCGCCAGTGTTGGCATGTATTTGTCGATATATAATTGGCATATTATACCGAACTTATCGTCAACGATTAAACGAATGTAAATATAAATTTCATAGCTTATAAATAAAAATATAATTATAAATATAAATTTAATAAATTATAATTCAAATATAATTCTAAATTGTAAATTTTATTAATATTCCAAAAGTATCAGTCAATCTTTATTATTAGAAACATAGAAACAACTTGAATTATCTCATAAATTGTGGAATTCCTTCAGTCTCGTACTTGGTTTCGTACATTGAATGAAAAAAATGTATACATTTTCTCTATTTCTTTGATGAAAAAGTACAAATCAATTTTATAATTCCTATTGACAATTTGATATTCAAAAGAAATATCAAATTGAAAAGATGATCACAAAAAAAACAGTTAGAATCAAATTTTAATATAAATCCTGAATTTGATGAAATATAATGCAGATATTTCATATAATGCTGAGAAATCTCCAACTAAACTAAAAATTAAATTATTATTAAAGTTTTCAGGAATTTAACACACACTATTTTAGCTTTGTATAATCGTATAGTAGAAGCAATTGTATTTGAGTACACCAGTATACTTACATGTATAGCAGAAGTAGTATAGTATAGGTCCACATACAGTCGATGTGTGTGCGACTTTCCAGAAAACAGTCCTTATCGTGTGGGATATTTACGACGCTCATTGACTCAAATGTGTGTGCGTATATATATAAATATATGTGTGTATTTTATATACATCTTACTATATTATATAATTGTTTTGAGCCGCGCTGGAATTTGCTCCCCCCCCCCCTCGCCCCCTCTCGCCCCCCCTCATTAATCCCCTCAGCCCCCCCCCCACCTCAAAAGAACCAAGAAACGTTTCAAAAGTTTGGTTATTTTTATGCATTTTGCCCCCCTCGTCCCCCCTCGCCACTCATCTGCCCCCCCCCCCTCCACACCCCCTCAGCCCACCCCTCAGATGAAGGTGCTAGGTAGATGGTCAGCTTCATGGGTCGAGGAGTGTGTGAAGGGTGGTGGTTAATAACTGTAGCAATAAGTGGACGGTATAGGGATAGGTTGAGTAATGGTCGCGATTGAAGTCATAAGTGAAAGGTTTGGTTGTGAAAGTTATGGTTAGTATCATAAGCGGAATGTGTAGATTATAATTGAAGTTGGAAGACATGATCAGAGATAGTGATAAGCGTAATCAGAAAGTCATAGGTGTAAGAGATTGGTAGAGATTATGTGTGGAGGGTGGAGATTACGATTGTATTCATAAGTGGACGTTGTAAGGACAGTTGGAGAAGAACAAGATGATTGAATGCAATAGATGGATGGTGGAGGTTCTTGGTATAAGGTAGATTGCAGAGCTAGAAATGGCTGGTGTTGAGTGGAGGTCATAGGTGTACGTGAAGGTGAATATTAGAAGTCATAATTAGAGGTATTAGTGGGACGTTGGCGATCATGATTAAAAGCGATATGTGGAGGGTGGAAGTGTTGGTGAAGGGAAACGGTAGACTTCATGGGTGTAGATGAAAAGTGTAGGATAACTGGTTGATGGAAAGTTCATGGCTAGATGTGATAGATGGAGGCTGAAAGTCATGGGTGATAGGTGAAGGTCAGAAGTCAAGGGTAACGCTGATAGTGGGCGTTATAAGGGATAGGTGGAGTGTCGAAGTCATGATTGGAGTCATAAGTCGAAGGGGAAAGTGACACGCGGATTAGGAGAACTGGATTGCTAGTAACAGATGGGCAGTGGAGGTGCTAATTAGTCGGTACGCTTCATGGGTCGACATTATAGGTGGTGCGGTTTGAGGATACGAGTAAAGATGCTAGGTGATGCGCGAAATTCATGTGTGGAGGTGATAGGTGTAGGCAGAAAGTGGAACGTGGGTTCAGATTATGCGTAAAAGGTGGTGGTGGTCATGACTGTAGTTATAGGTGGCCAGTGTAGGAGATAGATGGAGTGTAGAGGTCACGATTGAAGTCATAAGTGAAAAGTATAAGTGATAGGGAGAGAACGAGGATATAATTGCAGGCATAAGTGGACGGTGTAGGAAAAAGGTGAATTACGAAAGTTATGGTTAGTATCATAAGTGGAATGTATAGATTATAATTGCAGTCAAAAGACATGATCAGAGATAGTGATAAGTGTAATCAGAAAGTCATAAATGTAGGACATAGGTAGATATTATGTGTAGAGGGTGGAGATCGCGATTGTATTTATAAAAATGGACGTTGTAGGGATAGCTGGAGAGGAAGGACATGATTGAATGCAATAGATGGATGATAGAGGTGCTCTGTATAAGGTAGATTTCAGAGCTAGAAATGGCAGGTGTTGAGTAGAGGCCGTGAAGGATAATAAGTTGTTCGGAAGTTCATGGCTAGATGTGATAGATGGAGGCTAAAAATCATGGGTGATAGGTGGAGGTCAGAAGTCATGATTGGAGTCATAAGTCGAAGGGGAAAGTGACATGCGGAGTAGGAGAACTGGATTGCCAGTAACAGATGGACAGTGGAGGTGCTAATTAGTCGGTACGCTTCATGGGTCGACATTATAGGTGGTGCGGTTTGAGGTTACGAGTAAAGATGCTAGGTGGTGAGTGGAATTCATATGTGGAGATGATAAGTGTAGGCAGAAAGTGTGAACATATTTGCATATTATGCGTAAAGGGTGGTGGTTATGACTGTAGCAATGGAGTGTGCGGTTCACGTAGATAGTGTAGGAGATAGGTGGAGTGTGGAAGTCACGGTCAATCAGCTAGAAGGACGGTGGACTTTATGGGGCGAGATAGAAAGTGGAGGTAACAGGAGAATAAGAAGGTCATAGGTCGAGGTATAGGTAAAGATTAAAATATTCAGGGGTTGAGGGTCAAGGTTGTAGATGATCGGTAGTGGATAGAAATTAACAGTGAAGGTAACAGGTAGTTGGTAGACTTCATGGTTGGAAATGATCATTAACAGGTAGTTGAGAGCTGGAAATGACAGGTGTTTAGGCGAAGCTATGGGTGTAGGTAATTGGTCAATGTTAGGAGTCATGATTAGACGTAATAGTGGGAGGCTAGAGGACGTGATTGGAAGCGATAGATGGAAGGTGGAAATGATAGGTGGAGAGTCAAGAAGATAAGGTTGGTGTAATAAGTGGAGCGTTACGTAATAAATTGGGGTGATAGGTGGAGAACATACGCAGAGAATAATAATTTTAGTTGAAAGTCATAGGTAAAGGGTAGATTTTATGATTCAATCGGCCTCATGGGTCGAGATTATACGTGATGTGAGTGAGGTGCTAATAGCTGTGAGATGTTTTTATGGGTAGATGTAGGTGGATGAAAAGGTCATGGGTCAAGGTGATAGGTAAAGGTTTGTGTGTGGACGCTGGAGAAAAAAACTAGAGTCGAGGTGTCGAGGATGTAGATGATTGGTGATAGATAAAGGCTGAATGATGAAGACGACAGGAGCTGATGGGTGAGCTATTTTTATAATCACATTTTTCAGTATCATTTATATACCATGAATTTTATGGCAGTAGGCAAATTTTAAGAATTATTATTGTTCTAACTGGTTGGCTGCTGCGCTGACTCTAAAATAGGGTGATTTGAGTAGGTGCTTTCGAGAGAAGCCCGTATAAAAAACAAAAGCATGTAACGATATCTTAATAATACTGTATTTTAATTTAATTAAATATAACAGACGATTCCAATGAACCGTAATGAAAATGCACCTCTAATATTGCGCGTTATGTAGCAGACAACACATGACCAAGGGGCGACACACATAAAATAATCGGACACAATGTAGTTAAAGAAAACAATATATTTGAAGAAGGTAATGTATTTTATATCGATGTACAAGCTGCGGCTAAATATCTTGAAAATACGCATAGAATGTTTCTCGGCAGACGCCGAGGGTTACGGGCGGTGACCGTTGCGGTATACAAACAATACACGCGGTGCGCGCTCATTCACGCAAGTACCGATTAGATGCGCTAAGGTCAAGGTTAATAGGCTGAAATAGTGCTGACTATACGCGAGAATATTGCAAACCGCGCGATTACGCAGAAATAAAATTTACTATTGCTCAACAGCGAAGTTACTCGCGACACATTCATACGATACTTATTAGTGTTTATAAAGCATGGAAGAAGTATATTCGCGAGGGCTCCTGGCAGTAATAGATGCGTGCGTAGTACAACAGTCTATTACACTCGTCGTATGCAGACGAGTTGCTTCAACAGAGCTTTTTTGTTAGGTGAGTGCTAACCCAATTTGAACTTGTGTTTATTTCTAAGCGCCAATGGACAACGCATGGGGGGCATGTATATACATGCATGAGCGCTTGAACTGCGGCCGCAGCTTAGTAGGGACGTACTTAGAGAAAAAACATGATGGGCTCTTAACTCAGGGCCGTAGCTAGGAAAAATTTTCATGTAAAACCCATATATATGACAGTCATCGCCTATATGGGGCAAGTCGTACCTTGCAATATATATATTTATTTATTTATTATAACGTTGATTTTCGTTCGGCTAACCAACGCTATTTTCGCCCAGTCTCCTCGACTTCACCTTAACCCGGTGGCGCCAGATGCTTACCTTAAAGTGTCAGAGTCTCGCAACTCTTTTACCAAACCCGGGGAGACAGGCGGATTCGCCCGCTTGGCTAGCTCAGCCCCGTATCACGGTAAACGAGAGAGGGCGGTTCGGAAGGAAAACACCACTCGGCTATCTTTATTTCAGTGCACCAATTATTAACATCGACTAAAACTATTTTACACAAAGCCAGCCTGAAAATATCCATACTCAAGTTTCGCAAATTACTCGACGTATCACTACGTTTAAGTTCAACTACACCAATTTTATTCCGCACGCTACTATATTCGTAATTCACTGCTAAACCGCCTAGACAACCACTGATAAAGATATCCTGACTCTCGCGCGTCTCAGGCTCATACTCACTCTGCCCACTTGGCACCAATCACTCAATGTCCGCCGACTCTTCTCTCACTCCCTAAACCTATGGACGCGATCGCCCAGACCTAGTTCGATCGCGCCCGTGTAACCTACTTATGGCCGAGGGCCTGTTCACATCCGATGACTTACGACACCCCTCGCGCAGTAACCGAATAACGCGAGGTCGCCTTGTCCTCGTCGACGTATAACCGAGACACTCTACCGATTCACATTAGACGATACCCCAGATAGCCGCGAATTTCCTAGCTACGCTGATAGCCCCTTCGTCCGCGCTAGCCCTACTAGACAGCCTTCTGCCTTAGGTACTCGCAAACGAGATAGCTGCTTGCTCGGGCCAGGACGACGAGATAGTCCTTCGTCAAAGATATCCGCCTAGAAGGTAACCCGAGGTACAAACCGTTTACGCACTGATTCGCACTATGAAATAACCGCACATAAGGGGTTATGCCTGAGTTAAACCTGAAAAAAATAAATCATCAGTTAATAGGCAAAAAGAAAATTATATATAAGTAGTATCATAAAAAATCTTTTTTGTAGTTCATGCATACATATTCATTGTAATTTTGCATATTTTTAATGCATGATATATCTATACTTACTGTTTAAACAATCCCATGTGTGAAGCATTAAATTTGAGTACTTTTTCTCCCTTGCCGCATGATTTCTCATCATCCGGGTGATGAATCCAAACCAATCTGGATGGAATTTCTTCTAAATATGCCTCTCCTCAGCTTAAGCGGAAGGCTTTTCTGAAAAATACAAATTTTCAATAATTAGTAACATATAAGTTATAATATAAGTAATTATAGTGAATGTTACGTATGTTTACATACATAACATTCACTTTAAACTTATCTTTGCCAATTTGGCTCCGCTTAAGCAGTGCAGAAGGGTTTCCTGGAGCTGTATAAAAAATTTCAGCTTGATTGGACTTATGGTTCCTGAGAAATCCTGCGGCAACTGACCTAAAATCATAAAATTCAAAACTTAAGAAAACAGCATTTAAAGTTTATATAAGAAATTGATATATGTTTATCGAATAGTACTTACATGAACTGTTTGGCATATGTTTTTTATGTTTAGGCATAAAATACCCATATATTCTGGGATATATTGGGACCCTGGTCCTGCACATTTTGATATACGAGTATGAAAAGCTGAAATTGAAATATAAGTTAGCGATACATATTCACAGTAAATATATTATACATAAATATAAATATTGCCACTGCTCACCCATTATTTGACAGGTTGGTTAACAACTGCAATACACTTTGAGAACATCTAATACATAGGCATCTTCTTGTACACATGAAATTTAGCCCGTATATTTAAAAATAAAGATCACACTCACAAAGAACAGGTTCTTAAAAAATAATATATTGTTTATAGTCCAAAATACTTATCTAAATTTAAACACTTGTGAGACTCAGAAGTAATCACTACAGCATAACATTCAGCTTGCACTAAACTACAGATAGCAGACGAAACAGCAGAAAACTCGTGTGGGTCGGCAAAACAGTGACTTACTTTTTCATATGCTGTATGTGCAAGGTGCCATGTTTTCAGGCGGTAATTTAAATTTGTACATATGTTTTTTTACTGCTTTATAAATTTGATTAAGATATTACAAGACAAAATTTAAATTCTAAATTTATTTTATTTTAAACATTGAAAATAAAAAAATCCATGATATAAAATAATTAACTATATTGTACTGTATGTAATATCAATAAATAATTTGTTGTTTTTTTTTAATAAAATTGCATATTTCAAAAGGAGTTTATAAACACAATTTATATTAAATTTTCTATAAAAACACAATTGTTTTGAATAATCAAAAGCGTAATAAAATAAAATATGAATAATACGCAATTTTAACAAATTGTTTGATTTTAGTATTTTGCCTATAACTTTGTAAATAATTTTTTTTGGGCAAAAAGGGTTTCTGCAATATATTCTACAGTAAATTTTACGTAAAAAAATCAAATAAAAAAAATTTGATTTTTTTTGAATTTTAACTCAGGCATAACCCCTTAACAAAGATGAGATATCCGAAGATAACCGTGGTAGCCGCGCTCGCTGATTTATGCACATTTGCGAGACAAAGACTTAACGCACCTGAAGTCGCGCGTGGAACTGAAAATTAGTTTATTAACGATACGACTCATCAACCTTTTCCTCGCTTCCTGATGTCCACCAACAGGGTCCTTGAAATAAGCACACAAGTCACACAAAAAAAGGAATACAGAATCCCTCGGGAGCTGTCTGCAGAAACGTCTGAGCTGGAACGGCCGAGGCAGGAGAGTGCCGACTCACGCTCTCGTCGCTTGCTTTGCACTCTCGCACTCCCGAGACGCCGAACAGCGAGCGTTCCTATTGGTCGATTCGCATGGGCCGACGGCCCGCGCTCTCGCGCCGCAACAGGCTCGCTCGCCTGGCGCACCGTCGATCGCTATGCATGCGCGCTCGACTTCTTGATTACAATCGATGCTGGAGAAGATTCACCGCGAAATTCAAACGCTCGCTACAATAGACGGCCAGCATTCATATAGATAATTCGCGAAACGCCGAGGCCTTGCACGAATTACGAAGTACAATATAACTCTTAGCGAATCCTTCTGTCTAGGCCTTTCATTCGGGAGCTCGCCTGTTATAAAGAGCGCCGAAGCTACCGTTGTACTTCCGACGTTCACGCGGGAAAACAACCATTACGCGTTGCCGTGCTGCAGAAGGCGCTAAGGTAGGAATACCCTGCCCGCCTCATCTGCGTCCGACGACTTACGATGAGCGAACTCGAACGCCCTGGATGAATCTGTATATATGTTACTGTTGAGCCAGAGCTCATCATCTTCTCCTCTCATCCTTGAATGAGGAGTGAAGAATATTTTTCTCCTTCCGTTGTCATCTCTTCTCTCCTCGCGTCGTTACTCGAAACAATCGAAACGCCATTAAAACATGCACATAAACCCATACACACGACCTTGAGATGCTCTATCTCGGCTGCTCCGTGCTCGATGTGACGTGCAGATATTTTGCCACGTTAAAATATATATATTGTGACGGGGATCCCGTCAAGAGCTACTCGCCTGGACACCACACGATGTAGACAACGTCTCACACTCGATGGTGTTTCCAGAGCCAATGGACGAGCAGACAGCAAAGGTAGAGACAGAGAAGGATGATGCGGCGCCACGATCAGCCTGCCGCCGAGCAGCAGCAGCATGAGGGGAGAGCGAGAGAGAGGGAAGATGTAGCATGCGAGCCACGAGGCGAATGCGCGCGAGCAACTGTCGCCATGTTGGCGAGCGAGGAAGCAAGTACGAGTTCGAGAAGGAGAGAGAATGTGTGAGGGAGAGAATGCTTATAGACAGACATGAGAGAGTGGAGGCAGCGCGCCGCAGTGTGCGTTATTGGGAGAAGGTGGAGGGTTACGGCTTGATCCACAGCGAGTGCATAAGCATCAGAAAATAATGTAAGCCTTCCTAACGAAAATCAGCTGTAAAATCGAGAATGTAGAGAGAGTAAAGCCAGACACGTATGAGTGAAGTGTTTGTATTTTGCGCGTATACAGAAGAAATAAGCGAGAGGGCACGAGAGTGTCAGTGTGCTATATGAGGCGATTAGATGTAATATTGTGATTGGATGATGCGAGCGATCGAACGCAAATATATGAGCGCGAATGAGACAGCGAGAGACGCCGCTAACCGGCGTAGTTGCCGAACGCCGCGAGTAAGTCAGTTATGCATGGAGTATTCGCAGAGTACACATAGAGTCCACAGTATCCAGAGCGACCCGAACGAATTCTCTCCGTGTGTTATTCCGAAATAAATACGAAGTTTCTTTCGCGTGCGCTCCAACAGGGAACGAGACATCACCAGTACGCGAGGACGAGTGGATACAGAAATAGAGACAGGTAGAGTGAGCTTTTGCTACATCTCTGCCGCGAGTTCCAGCTATAGAGCCAGCCCGAGTTAGCGACGGTGAGCTCGACCGAGGACGAGCACACGTCCGCGAGTAACTATCCCCCGGGATTACCGAATTTAATTATTTTGCAATAAATTTAAAAAAAGTGTTTATTCATTTCTTGCGTATTCCCTTCCTTTACATCTCGCCCGCGACCCCGAGTAATCTCATAGCCGAGGCAAACCAAGCGAATTAGTGATCGCGATTTCCGGCGTCCTTTCTTATTAAATACGATTTCGCGGTCAACCTTTATAGGTGTCATTACGAGGTGCAAGGCCTCCAACAGGACGGTCGAACGACCACGTCATTATATATATATATTGTGACGTTTCCCTTTACTGAGGCGGGAGAAGTCTGTTAGTAGGGAAGAAGGTTTAGTTGGGGAGTGCACAGTGGATGCTAATTGTAAACAATCCCTACGCCTAAGCAAGCTCTAAATACAGAGATTGCATAGGGGTTGCTGCTCGACTGGATGCGGCTTGGAGTATTATATCCTGCGCACGCATGCAGTCTTAGACACATGCAGCTTCCAGACTATTCACTTGCTCGCAAATATCTGGTGCAGCAGAATGATTGATTCGACAGCCCAAGCGTGAGAAAGGGGAATCGATCAATCACCTCCTGGGTATAACTTGGTAGTGGAATGATCCTTCAATCCCTGAAGATCATGAAGGTCACCCACCGCAAGTGAGGAGGAATAGTCAATAAAGTTAATTAAATTAATGTCATATTAAAAGTTTATTCATATTAAGCTTTAATAATACTGGCGGCCACGTTGGTATACGGGGTGCGTGATAGGTTAACACGGGTCGTCTGAGCAATAGCTAGTAACTCCCCAATGCGTACCTCCGAGATACTAGAAAGTCAGAGACCTATCTTGGTAGGTGTCTGCTCCTAGCGCTCGCCAGCCAGAGAGTGTCTTTCCTCGTGTTTCTCTGGCCCTTTTATACTCTTCTTTCCGCCGTCTGTGTGCCATGTTGCTGCCGCCTGGTGTCGTAAGTTGAACTGTGTTGTCCTTTAGCGCCATCTGGTCGGTCTATTACCGACTGTTGTCGTTTATCGACAGTCGCTCCCTGCATTACCGTCTTAATATATGGGTGATTCTCTGTGAGATCGACCGGCCGAAAAATAGATATAGCTATAACTCTGAGAATTTATTCTGGAGGTTGCCTCTGATTACTCTGAATTTTTTCAGAATTTTTGCATTGATTATCTTAGAGTTACAGGGGGTCAAAGTTGATAAAAACAGTTTTTTTTGCATTTTTTACTGATTTTCAAAAATTCATAGCTCCCCAGGGAAGCATTTTTCACTATTGGGACATACAACATTTAACTCTTGAAATTTTCTCAATTTAAAAAAAATACTTTTAAAGTCATATCTGTAGGCTATAACCACCTTACGAATGATTTAATGTTTAAAATCAAGTTTTCAAAAGGATCGCTCGCTGGGATCGAAACCCAAAATATGTGAAAAAGTACCTTAAAACAATATAAAAACATGTGCTAAAGCCCAGAATTTCTGAATTTTTTTTACTAGTCCATTCCTGTTTCTACAAATAATTATGTATGCCAAAATAGCTGAAAATCATTGAAATTCCCTTGTGGCGTCTATTATTATAATAGGCGTATGGACTCAATTCATCATAAACATTTGTTTAGGCTAAATTCTCTTATGATTTAAGAAATTACAATATTACCTAACTTAAAATGACATTAAAATATTAGATTATTTAAGGGGTTATAACAGGGTTAGAATTATGAAAATATCAATTTTTTTCACTTTTTTCACAGTTAAGGGGTTATGCCTGACTTAAATTCAAAAAAATCAAAAAATTTTTTATTTTATTTTTTTTAAGGCAAATTTACTGCAAAATAAGCTGCTGAAGTCCTTTTTGCCCGAAAAAATTCCGCTACAAAGTTATAGGCCAAATACTAAAAAAATATAATTTTTCAATATTGCGTATTATTGATGTTTTGTCTTATAGCACTTTTGATTATTCAAAACAATTGCCTTTTCATAGAAAATGTAAAATTAAATGTGTTTACAAACTCCTTTTGAAAATACAATTTTATTAAAAAAACACACATATTATTTACTGAATCATCACAAACTGTAAATAACTAATTTTTATAAAATCGTAGATTTTATTTTTATTTTAAATGTTCAAAATAAAATAAATTTAGAATTTAAATCTAGTCTTGTAATTTTTTAATCAAACTTATAAAAGGATAAAAAAATATACGTGCAAATTTAAATTACCGGTTGAAAACATGGCACCTTACAGCGTATGGAAAGGGAAATCTCTATTTTACGGACCTAGTCGAGTTTGCATTCAGATATCAGCTGTTTCGTCTGCTGTCTGTAGTTTAGTGCAAGCTGGATGTTGTGCTGTTATTATAACTTCTGAGTCTAATAATCTTCAAATTTAGATAAGTGTTTAGACTATAAATAACATATTATTTGTGAAGAATTGGTTCTTTGTGAGTGTATTCTTTATTTTTAGGTATACGGACTATGAATATCATGTGCACGCCTGTGTGTTAGATAGTCTCAAAGCAGCTCAAAGTCTACTGTAATTGTTAACTGTTGGGGTTTTTCTTGTGTGCCGCAGAAGTAAATAAATAAAACAGAGAATTTATTTACTTAATATACTTATTTATTATTAATCAATAATCGAGCTTTGTATTTGAAGATAGTAATTAATGGAGCTTGCTCTCTGATCAAAGTCCGTCGGACAACTAAGCGGTCTCGCCGCTCCTCGACGCTCAGTCCTTAGGAGTGGGGGGGGGGCTCATAGAGCTTGATGCAGGCTGAAGCTGCTCGCTTCTAGATCCTGATACTCCCTCCCGAGCACTTCCAGCTGATCCAGCTAACTTGTTTCTCCTGTAAAGATGAATATATCAATTATTAAAATCAGTATTAAGAATTAAATTAGTCAGCTTTAAATGTAAATCGAACGGTAAAGCTTTGGTAAATAGATCGGTTATTTGATCTTTCGAAGCGATCCAGCTAACTTTGATCAGATTTCTTGTTTCATATTCTCGAACATAATGTTCTCGAACTTCGGACATATGTTTTAGTTTATTAGTGGTATTTACCTGAGAGCTAGCTATCGCTGCTCTATTATCGCATCAGAGTGTCATAGGCAAGAAATTACAGTCTATAATCAAGCTGGGGGAATTTGTTAAAGCGACCATGCTTTGACATGCTTCGCTCATAGCCACATATTCGGCTTGACATGTTGACAAAGCAACATAGTTTTGTTTATGCGTTTTCCAAGCTACTGTATCTCCAAACAACTTGACGATAAATCCACTGGTCGTCAGTGAGTTTTTACAGTCAGCAAAACTCGCATCAGAAAACCCTTGTATGTCATCAAGCTTACCTGTAAACTTTAAACCTCTACTCTTGGTGTGTTTTAAATATCTACAGACTCTTTGAATCATTAACCATTCCAGCTTAGTTGGTTTGATCTGATGTCTGCTCAGAACATTTACAGCGTAAGCTATATCAGGACGTACAGTATTTGCTAGATACAATAGTGAACCCACAATTTCCCTATATCTGGTATTACCAGATTTTTCCTCGAGCTGATTATCGTCTTCCTCTCTTTCTCTTCTCTGACGATTTATTACTTGTGCTGTGACCATAGGTGTTCTTTGTGGGTGTGCTTCACTGTATCCAAACCTTTTTAACATTTTGTCGATATACTTTTCCAGTGTTAGATTCATGACATGATTTTCTCTGTCTCGATTTATCTCAATACCCAAGAAGCTCTTAGGTTCTCCGAGATCAGACATTTCAAACTCCAGCTTAAACATTTTCGACATTTCTTCCAGCTTACTTTTGTCATTACTGGCTATAAGTATGTCATCGACATAAACCAATAATATTAGTTGATTCTTTCCTTGTCCCCAAGTGAACAGACATGGCTCAGAATTATGTGCCTGTAGTCCCAGCTTGACTGCTGTTTCAGTGAATTTTTCATACCATTTCTTCGGACTGATTTTTAATCCATACAGAGCTCGTTGAATTTTGCAGACTTTCTTATTTCTGATTTCTGCTGAGCAGTCAACTCCCTCAGGAATTTCCATATAGACTTCACAATCTATTTTTCCATTCAGAAAAGCAGTTTTAACATCCAGCTGTCGGACTTCAAAATCGAACTTGTTGACTAGAACTAACACTGATCTTATGAGTGCAAGTCCAGAAACAGGGGCATATGTTTCAGCCAGGTTGTATTTATTTCGATCTTTGAAACCTCTTATAACTAATCGAGCTTTGTATTTGGTTTCATTGTTTAATCCAACTTTTGTTTTTAGCACCCACCTTGAGTCAATGATGTTTGGTTTTTCTCCTCCTTTTATTAGAGGTTTATCAACAATTTCCCAAACTTCATTTTTCTTCATGGATTCCAACTCACTTTTTATGGCTTTTTGCCATTCGAACTTATTTTCAGAGCTCATAGCTTCTTTGTATGAAATTGGATCACCTTGTGTTCTAGCGATTAGAACACTTACTTCATTGTCTTCCAGCTGTGTGAGTTCGGATTCGACCATGTTTGACTTTGGTGTAGGCTCGATTTCAATCTGTTTTCTCGGACGTCCTCGTTTCCGTTTCTCTCCCTCCGTTTCAGAGATCGGAACAGTTTTGTCTTCATCAAGCTTATTTAATCCTGTTTCATTGGTTACTGCCTCCAGTGTGTTATTCCAGTCCTTGATACTGTTTTTGTTGTATTTGTCATTAAAGACAATTTTTTCATTAAATCGAGCATCTCTACTTTCGTAGTATTTGCCTTCTTCCGGCTTCAAAAACAAGTATCCAGTCAGTTTATATCCGATCAAAACTACTCTTTTTCCCAGCTGATCGAACTTAGGCCCTGTTTTTCTTTGTACCTTAATATATGCAATACTTCCAAAGCGTTTTAATTGATTTAAATTGAGTTTCAATTTAGGTTCGAACTTTTGCAGAGGAGGTACCATATCATTCGAGCTGTGAGGTGTCCTATTATAGAAATACACGGCCGCATTCAGAGCTAAATCCCACATATTCTCAGGCAATCGAGTATCGTATATAAGAGATCTCGTTTTCTTTTGGATAGTTTGGTTGAACCTTTCGGCAACACCGTTATGTTCTGGTGTATCAGGGCTGGCTAGTTGCAACTCAGCACCAAATTTATCCAAGACTTCCAGCGTATATCCACCTGTAAATTCTGTTCCTTGATCGCATCTAAGGTAACAGAATTTGGAGTCTTTACCAAGTAAATTTCTCGAGCTTTTTATAAACAACTCCAAACAGTTTCCGGTTTCGGTCTTATGTTTCATGGGATATGCCATTGCCAAACGAGAATAATCATCTATAAATACAGATATAAATTTGTATTTTTTGGGATGCGACGTAGGACTAATAGGACCCATTGTATCTGCATGAACAATTTGGAGTGGTTCACTCGCTCTTTGTCTAGTCGAGCTAAAGGGTAATTTATTGAATTTTGAAACAATGCAGGCTTCACAATCCAGTACAGAGTTATCGAATTTAATGTCTTGAATACCTTTAATATCAGGAAATTTTCTTTGAAATTCTTTTAAATATTTTAATGATGCATGTCCAAGTCTGACATGCCATAACATAGCTTTATTGGTATTCAATTCATTAACTCTACTACCCGCACCGAACTCGTAATTTACGTTTTCAATATCATCAGACTTATTTACATTACAAATTTTTCTATCTCTCAACGTGTTTTCAAAGTTAGAGTAACCAGAGCTCGGCTCATTATTGTCAAATTCTGTATCTGATGTATTGAAATCGGTCTGCACATGTTCATTAAATGTTTGATTAACGGATTGATCAGTATTATTATATTCCAGCTGAGAAGTTCCATCTTTGTCAACAATTTCTTTTTCAAGCTTAGACTGATCGTGATTTTCCGTATTATCAACATTCATTTTCTCCTCAAGCTTATTTTGTTTAGTATATGTAACCGCTTTGTACGGATATTCCTGACGCCTTGTTGAAATGTAGGCGATTACTTTACTTGTACGCGATTTTAAAGGAATTTCCGTTTCATTGATTTTATCCATTTCCAATTCTATCACCCAAAACGGTTTTTCATAAATTCCAGAAACAAAAACAGTGTTTGATTTTGGGTCAAAGATATCAATTCGCTTATTGTCAAGATAAATACTCAAGCCTTTATCAACAAATTTTCTTAGTGATAATAGATTTTCTGATAATGATTTTGCGTAAATTACATTATTCAAGCATAAAACATCATCACTACTCATGTGACCAGAAACACAACCAACTCCCTCCGATTTCATAATTACAGCATCATTGGCATTTGCGCATTTTATATCAAGCTGTTTTGAATTATCAAACGTTCTAAAAATCAGTTTTGAGTTGGTCATGTGTTCTGTAGCACCAGAATCTGCAATCTGCAAAATCTGATCAATTGATTTTCGCTAGATTCTACAACGTCGCACATGTTCGCATAGAGAGCTTCACACTTACCAGAGTTTGCCTTATTCTTTTCATTAGGCTTGTTTTGACCTTTCGTTCCACGTGAATTTCCACGATTTGAGCCTTTATCGGACTTAAATTTCTTAGCATTGTTGCTTTTCGGTGCATCCGCATTACGTTTACCGCCACGACGATAAGTTCCACGTTTACCACCCCGGAAAGAAAATGAATTTTCATACCTTCTTTGATTCTCATTTTCTTGAAGAATCTTTTCCAGCTGTTCTCCCTTATAGGGGCAATCGACTCGAATATGTCCATCATATCGCTTACAATTGAAGCACATCTGTCCAGGCCTTTTGCAGTCCTCGCTTCTATGCCCTTTATTACCGCAGTTGAAGGAGTGTGGCTTTATATTTTGCGCGTGGTACGTTTTTATTCCAGCTGATTCGAACTTTTGGCCATGGTTTGTTCCTCCAGTTGATGTTTCTCGAGCTGTTTCCTGCTGTATAATATAGTCCTTTAATTGACTTACTGACAACAGTTTGCCTGTTGCATTTTTATTTAGAAACTCTGTTTCTCTGACTTGTGGCAGATTCGAAACGATAGCTTCAAAAAATGCATCACGAATTTCTACATCGGACAAAGGTGGAGTATCGGGCAATTTATTATATAATCGAACTATATTATCGAACTTATCCCAAAATGCGGAAGCCTTTTCTTTATTCGGTCTGTATTTAATGTTATGAAGCTGTTTTCTCAAACTTGCAGTAGATAAATTGATTTCATTTTCTTTAATTCTTTTAATTTCATTTAATAAATCCTTTGGCTCCTTTATATTAGAAACTTTATCATAATATGTCATATAAATACGATTGATAATGACATCTCTTACTCTGACTTTATCTTTTTCCAGCTTAGTTTCATCAAAATCGCGAGATGTTATATTTGAATCAACGACGTATAATAAGTCTGCAATAGTTAACTCAGAATTTTAAAAAAATCTAGAAATGAATCTATATTTAAGCTTTCAATGAGTTTATAATCTTTGCGAAAAGAGGGCTGAGAATTTATTAATTTTATTTTAATTTTATCTGTGGCACTTCCAGTGTTTCGAGATAATCCAGCTTTTTGTATTTCAGCTCTTATTAATTCGGACAAATGTTCGTTACTTACAGAATTTCCCGCATTTTGAGCTGGTAAATTGTTTTGTTGTCGAGCTGTTAAATCCATTTCAGATCGAGCTGATGGGTCATTTTGAGGTCGAGCTTGCAAATTCCTTTCTGATCGAGCTGATGCCACATTTTCAGTTTGAGCTGGTAATTCATTTACATTTCGAGCTGGTGCATCTCTTTCGGATTGAGGTTTGTCAAACTCCTCATCTTCGACCCATCGTTTGACGTGTCCATCAATCCATTCGATTTTATCAGTTACATATCGTCTGCAACTTGCAAGTTCGTCAAAAACTTCAAAATGCACTTAATTGCATTCTTCCTGAATTTTTGTTGTTGAACTTGCTTATAATAGCTTCTGCTACTTCTAGACGTTCCAGTATCTCTGAAAATTGATTTGTTTTATGAGAACTTATAATTCGTGATAAATCAAACATTTTAAGATTCAAGTGACCCTTAATTCCAAAATAACTGGAATTTAAAAAATCAAAATTTTTCACAGATTGTGAATCATTTAACTCTCCAGCATACAAATCAAGCTTTGGATCTACATCAAACTTATAAATTTTCCCCTCCTGACGGCTTTTATTCAGTCCCAAATCTAAATTTACCACTTTTTGTGATTTTATTATTGGAGTAGGTTTACCTTGTAAACGAGAATCGAACTTAGCCTCCAATAATGTAAGAGTCGATGCATCAAGCTTCATGCTTCCAGCTTCATCAAACTTATTCAACTCGAACTTATTGGCCACATCGTCGTCAGTAAACTCTTTGATTTCATCCAGCTTAAGCGGTTGAGTCGTTTCTTGCCGACTAGAAACTGACTCGGCCTCCAAGGCCTCTTTTTCGACTCGAATCTCTTCAGAACTCCAGCTTAGATGCCGATTAACTAGAGTCATTTATTTGACGAACAACAATCAAAATAAATTTCTCAAAGAATTTAAGGCAATTTTAATTAACCACACACTCAAGTGACGAACAACAATCAAAAGAGTATGGTTACTTACTTGACCTATGATTGGTCTGTAAGTTTTTCAGTACACGCAGTGTAGCAGCAACAACATACACAACACTACATATACCGGTCGACATTATAACTTGGGACTGAAAAGCATGCTATTCGAATTTCTTTTGAAATTCATTACGTACGTATTTAATTTTCATCCAGCTACTAACGTTAGCTATAACTCGACCCTATAACTCGAGCTTTTACTTATTTCGTATTTATGACCACGTGACATCATAATACAGATACATCCAGCTTCATTTAATTCTGGGTAAATACATTCATCCGAATGTTGATCGGAGATCCCCAATTCCTGATCTTGAAGCAGTAGAAAAGATCTATGTTCTTCTGATCTGTTTGAATTAATCGAACTAATTAGATATAATCAAACTTTATTCAAGCTTACAATTTATTCAAGCTTTAAAATTCAAATTAATTGAATTTCACCGGTTTGCAATTTTGTTTTAAATAAATATTTTCTCGGCTCGAAGGATCCATTCGCGCCGAGATTTATTTTAAAACATACATATGTACTCCAGCATTTAATTTAATCGAACAATTAATTTAATTTATGCTTTCAAACTTATTTCGCGTGTAATTGTGCTGAAAGTCAAGAAAAACCTTTCATCACTCTTACGAGTGTAGCTCGCGCCGACAGTATATATTTCATACTGTATCGCACTCTCTCACAGAGATCCAGCATGGCGCACCGTCAGCCTGTACAAGCGGCAACGACTCGACGCTCTCGCTCTCCAGAGCTTCCGCGTAGAACCGAGTTTACGCGCGACGACCTTAGCGCCAGCGCCAGCGCAAGCAATGCACTCACACTATCTCTCTCTCTCCAGAGATCCAGTATGGCGCGACATCAGCCTGTGCAGGCGACCACGACTCGCCGCTCTCGCTCTCTAACGCTTCCGCGTGGAGCCGAGTTTACTCGCACGCGCTCAGCGCCAGTGCCATCGGCATTGGCAGCGGCAGCGCGATCATCAGCGCCAGCGCAGACGGCAATACGCGCGGCATCGGCAGCGCCAGCGCAAGCAGCAGCTTTCGGCGTAGCCTATACAGCAACAGCGGCAACGGCAGCGCGATCGTCAGCGCTAGCAGTCATTCGTTTGTTTTTCAGACGTCGGAGAGACTCGCGCGATTCCCAGAATCTCGATCAGCATCGCGTCGCTTTTCGGACTTTATTCTTGATCGAATTTTACACTCACCTCTCGTTTTGAGATCGTGCATGAAACTCAGACTTTTCTTGTTGGCCATTTTCGAGCTGTCGGTGGCTATAAAATCAACAGATAAAGCCGAAAAATCGATGCAGTCAAGCAGTCCTGAATCGACCAAATGTAGTCGATCAGATGAGGAGGAGATGAATTCCTGGATCTCGAGCTGCGTCGCGTCGCGTTGCACACTTCCGCTACACGCTGAGCCGAGTCGAACTGAATATTTCACTTACTCAAGCTAAAAGAAAACAACACTAAAATCACAGTCACACACGAATTCGACCTTCCGCGTAAACACAAGGCAAGCTTCCTCCATGCGCAGTGGAAGCGTGCTGGGCTCATAACCTGTTGGGGTTTTTCTTTGTGTGCCGCAGAAGTAAATAAATAAAACAGAGAATTTATTTACTTAATATACTTATTTATTATTAATCAATAATCGAGCTTTGTATTTGAAGATAGTAATTAATGGAGCTTGCTCTCTGATCAAAGTCCGTCGGACAACTAAGCTGTCTCGCCGCTCCTCGATGCTCAGTCCTTAGGAGTGGGGGGGGGGGGGCTCGTAGAGCTTGGTGCAGGCTGAAGCTGCTCGCTTCTAGATCCTGATACTAACAATCCTGTTAAAAAATGGGTAAGCAATTACAAAAATTATATTCATGTAAAATATGTTGATTGTGTATGCGTATCAAAAAATTAAATTTCAATTTCAGCTTTTGATATTGGTACATCAACATGTACAGCACCCGGGTCTTGATAAATCCCATAATACATAGGTATTTTATGTTAAAATATAAAAGAAATATGCCAAGCAGTTCATGTAAATAATACTCGATAAGTATACATAAGTGTCTTGCATAAACTTTAAATGCATTTTTCTCATGTTTTGAATTTTTATGATTTTAGATCACTTGCCGCAGGATTTCTCAGGAACCATCAGCCCAATTAAGCTGAAATTTTTTGGAGAGCTTCAGGGAATCCTTCGTCACTGCTTGAACGGAGGGAAATTGGTTAAGGTAAGTTTAAAGAATGTTACGCATGTGAACATATGCAAAATTCACTATAATTATGAATATTATGATCTTATGTGTTTCTCAATATTTAAAATTTTTATTTTTCAGTAATCCCTTCCATTCAAGCTGAGGAGAAAGACATTTAGAAGATTGTCCATCCAGTTTGGTCTATATTCATCACCCGGATGCTGAGAATTCATACGGCAAAGGGAAAAATCTGATCAAATTTAATACTTCACACATGGAATTGTTTGTATAGTAAGTATAGATATATAATTGTTCAAAAATATGTAAAATTACAATTAATATGTATACTTTAAGTAGGAAAAAGAATTTTTTTAATATTACTTATAAATAATTTTTTTTCCTAATAACTAATAATTTGTTTTTTTCAGGTTTAGCTCAGGCATAACCCCTTAACAGTGCGTAGAATGTGGTCCTGAAAGCTGTTTTTTGCTAAAAACATTTGCCTCAAAGATATAGACAAAAAACTGATAAATAATCGTGATTTTTAAATATTTGAATTAGGCCAAACTTGTGGAAAGGATTGTTCTACCACACTTTTTTAAGAGTAATTTCATGAGAAATCTTACTGAAAATACGACTTAATGAAATTAATTTTTCTATGTGTGATTTTATGTTAATAAACTCAATGTGTTAAAGTAAAAAGTTAAAGGCATTCAACAAATTTGAATTTGTCACTCGAACAGGTTGTGTCTCACAGCGTCCGGTCGAGAATGAAGATTACTGTTTGATCGGTATAGTAGAATTTTCTGTAAAGCAACAGAAAGCAGCCAAACAGCTGTTTTTCATCCAAGACACTAGATCAGTGCAGTTAGTCTGCTAGCTACAGTAACAATGCTTATAACCTCAGTGGTGTTGTAAAAGTGCAAGAGCTTCTGCGGAATACAAAAATTGTTCAGATAAGTATTGGAAACTAGTTAGTAATAATTCTGTTCATAATGAGCTTTTTCTTTGTTGGTTTATTTTTTGCTTTTAGGTATACAGGTGCAATCCAGCAAGATGGGAGTTTATATTGACTGTCTGGAGTATTATTTTGCATACTTTTTAACAACTTGAAGTATATTTAATAATGGTAAGTATTGCATGTAATTGTAATTCATAAACATAACTTGATTATGAATAGCTAACGATAATTTTTATTTTATTTCCAGCTTCTAAATACTATTATCACACAGTATGATATGCGCGTACCACCAAATATACTTTATTGTATATATATTTGAGTACTAAAAGCAAATCAAGGTATGCCAGATAGTTTCTGTAAATATAGCTGAGTTCATTTGTATGATTTATATTATAAACTTTAAATGCATTTTACTCAAAATTAGTTTTTTCATGCTTTTCGTGTACTTGCCGCAGCTTTCTGAAGTAACATCAATCCGGATGAACCAAAGTGGAAAACCTTCCTTTTGAGTATAATCACAAACTGAGTGGAGCAGAATTGGCAAAAATAAGTTCAAAGTGAATGTTACGTATGTTTACATATGTAACATTCACTATAATTATTAATATTGTCAATATATGTTTAATTAATTATATTAATTTTGTGTTTTTCAGGAATCTGTTCCACTTAGTCTGATACTAGACTCATAAGGAAGATTCGGCACTTTGATTTATCAGAATTGATGGTACGGTTCCATCAGAAACATGCGGCAAGCAAACAAAAGTGATCAAAATCATGATTTTTGGTAAGCAAATACCTTTAATTGTTTTTAAATGTTATAGTCACTTTTTGCATATTATTTATGCATAAAAGTGATGTATAATACTTGTATTTGAAAGCAAAAATATAGTTTTTAGAGCACCTATATATCTATTAATTTTTTACAACACAAACAATTTTTCTTTTTTTTCAGGTTTTAACACTGTCATAACCCCTTAAAACCTTTATGGAACCTAGATTGTGTAACGTCCTACGACGTTATTTATTTTTAATCTATGAGTTACAAATTTTAAACTGGTTTTCAAAATTCAAAACATCAAGAGAATTATGATGTTCATTTCGAAACGTTATATTTTGAATGCGTGCTGTAATTTTGTAACACAAGTCAGCAGTGTTACTTATTCGGCAATCACTATACTTGTAAAACTGATTAATAAGCGTTATACTTTAAGAATCGGTCAACGTATTTGGGCTTTAAAAGAGTCGAATTGGCCTCATTTTAATGAGTCTCGTGTTTAAGTCCGAACTCCGTACCTCGCGGTTCGTCAATTGCGGAGATTTTTATTGTACTTCCAAGTACTCAATTGTGAATTTAAGAAGCAAATATATTTTCAATCATACTCGAAAAGAAAACTGTGAGTGCATCATTTCAACGACCTGTAACGGTCCGGTCCCTTCCTATGTAAATAGTGCGCGTGTTGTCTGATGTATGGCGTTAGGAAGATTCGCGCCTTTTCTTGAATTATATTCGTTTGTCTACCGTATGTGTGCGTTGGATGAATAGAGAGAGAGAGTGGGAGAGTGCGTGAGCGCAAATCAATGTGTGATTGATTTGTTTCACGGTGTATTATACGTGTTTTTGTATATAAGCGGCGATAAGACTCGTGGGAGATTATTCGCTCGCTGACTTATATATTAGCGAGTTGATATCAATAAAGCCTAGGTACGTGACAATATAAACGAACCTGTGTATTTATTTTCTCTCTCCTTATTCCTCTCTATCCTGATCTAAGAACAACGAACCCTTACATTGGCGATCCTGCCAGGATAGAGAGAAAGAGTTATAAGTTTGTACACGGATTCGTTTCAATGGTGCCTGTATTTTTTCCGGTGAGTTTTCCGTGGCCCGGAGAAGAGCTCGTAAATCATCCGGAAAATCCTGTTTATGATTTCGGAGAGAGAGTACAGGAACTGGCCTCCGAAAACTATCAGCTGGGAGAGTTGATTTGTTTATTAGAGGAGAGAGTGTATCGTCTTGAAGAATTGAATTTAAAGTTGGCGCTAGAACGTTTAGACGTGTTAGAGAAAACCGTTAAGCAGAGAAACGTTGAAGTCGATGCTCGTCTGCAGAAGGTAGAAGAAGAAATCGACGTTTTGACATTAAAAATGTCTAACCTTTCTATCTAAAAGTGTTTTTTTATTCCAAAATTGTCAGTGTAGCACTAGTGTATAAATAGTATTTTATTTCCGTGAAAAAATTTATCATAAAAGCAATAGTTATTTATATATCAGCAGTAGAATCTCGGGTTTCTTCATTATTATATATTTCAATAATAGTTCAAAATATTCATGGTTAAATTTGTTTAATACACAATATTGTCAATGACTTATAAATAATGCAATATGGTGTGGGAGACAAAAAGCCGATAGAATATGAACTAATGAAATATATGAATTTCGAAAAATAATATCCGAAAGGAGTTATAATAAAATTCGCTGAAGATTTGCAAAAGAGAATTTTATTAATTTTTTTCACATGAAAAAACAATAATTTCTGAAGAAAAAATTTTTTCGACTTAAGCGAGATTCGAACTCTGATCGGAGAGTTTGAGGGCAGGAGCTTTACCTCTGAGCCATCTAACTCTTAGTAGAACAGCGGTGTTATATACTATCTGTGCCGAGTACACTACAGTATGATGGTGAAAACACGCAGTTCTAAGCTCCTTGAGAAGAATCAAGGTAGTTTGCAGGGAAAAAGAGATGCTTTGAATGAATCTCTTGCTAAATTAAAAGATGATACATACATTGACAATGCTCTTGAAGATGAAGTAATGGCTTTCAATGAGCAAGTTAATGAGAATATGCAAAATATACTTTTATATATAGAAGAAAATGAAGTTGCTTTGCAAGATTTGACAAACAATGTTCAAACTTGCGAAGAAAATTATCAAGAAGCTCTTAGACAAATAAAAGAACTTGAATTGAAATTAAATACAAGTGAAAAGGAGCTTGAAAAACGATGCCAAAAACGAGATTTTGAGCGTCGTGATAATTGTAATGAGGCATCTAGGGGTGTTGAATTGATTAATACAAAAATTCAACAACTCACCACAGATGTGAATGACATAAAAACATATGCTGAGAATATAAGTGAAGATGCGGATAAATTACGCATTTATATGTCTCAAGATATAACTCCAGAGTCAGCCATAAATGAAGGAGCTGTGGAGCATATAATTCAAAAGTATTTCGAACAATACGAGAGACAGAGAAACTTGAGGGATAATTCTCAAGTAAAATCTCTAGAGGAGCGCATTGTTTTTTTGGAAAATGCCAATAAACATTTGCTATCCAGATTGACAAAAGCTGAAAATTCGAATAAAAATTATAGCGCTCTAATAACAGAGATGCAGGACGTAATAATCGATCAAGATCAGCAATTCAGCGATTTAAGAACATTTAAGTTAAACGCTGAGAATGAAATAGACATTCTGCAAAGCAGATTAAGCACTCATGAGCTTAGCGTTGATAAGCATAGTGAGCAGCTCTACGATCTGATGAGAATGACGAAAAATGTCAAAGATCATGAGATTGAAAATGAACAGAAAATTGATCTATTCAAAAGTCGGATCAATAAAGATAATGAAAAATCTAGAGTTACTAGAAATAACTCAATAAAATGGTCAGATGATGAAATAAGAGATAGGAGAGCTTCGACTAGACGATTATCAAATAGTAGTCGATCTCCTTCGCCCATGAGACCAATAAAAGACAGGCTAAGAGAAAATATAACTAAGCCTAGTTTAATTTTGTCTCCGGACAGGAGTACAAGAGTAAATCAGAGTTTCTTAAATACGAGTCGCTCTGCTTTTCGGAGAGAAAAAATGTCTGCTCCTATTTTCAAGGCTGATTTATCTGATAAGCCTATGAAATTTTTAAGGGAGATTAAAAGATATATGGGATCGGAGGACTTGCCTCTAGACGATGTCAAGTATATTTTGGTACGTTCTTTGAGAGGTACAGCAAGTAGTTGGTGGGATATGATAGAAAATTCTATCTCATCATTCGATCAATTCGAAAAAGAATTCAAACAGAGATTTTGGACTTCTGATATCACTGACCAAATCAAAAGAAAAATTGAATATGGTACATACAGTGATATGGAGAAAAAAACTCGAGTAGAATATACAACTGAATTAATGAGTCAAGCTGTAGACATAGGAGAAATGTCCGAAAAAGAGCTTGTAAGTAAACTTGCGGATCATCATGGATTCGAAGTAAGATTTGCAGTTTCTACACAGAAAATAGAAACTAAATCAGGTTTGCTTGATTTATTATCTTGCAAAGATATTAGAATGCAGAGGGAAAAGGAGAGTAAATCTGTATTATCCAATAAATCTACGGATTCTGGTGCTAGTACTAATTCTACAGTACAGAATTCTCAGAAAAATTTTAAACCTAGGAACAATCAAAGGTTTAATAATAACAACAGTAACAATCTGAATAGTCAAAGTAAATCCGAGGAGAGCTCTGAGACTAATAAAATTCAAGTTAAATCCAGAGAAGCTGCGACTAGTCAGAAAACTTCTGGTGGACAGAGTATATTTAAGAAAATGCCACAGAAGAGTACTGGTACTAAATCGAAAAATGGACATGACATTTACTCTTTAGATAGAGAAATTTTAAAAAATCCGTTAGAGGCATGCGGAATGTCGGAAAACTAACGACAGTCGCAGCATGTGCCCCGGATTTTATCTCAAATAGAGAGAGTAATGAGGCGACTGATTCGAGAAAAGGATATATTCAAACGATTTTTGAAGATCCTAGAGGAACCTTGTTAGATGATCCGGAGGAGAGAATTCAGAAATGCCAAAACACAGAGTGTCCTGTGATTAAAATAAATTTGCGAGATGTCGAGGTAGAAGCGCTCATCGATACAGGCAGCCCTATCACGTGCATTTCTGATGAATTTTACAGATTGCATGTTGATAAATTTAATAAATGTCCAACGTTACCTATTATAGGACAAGTTATTAAAGGGGCTATTGGAGCTCAGTCTGTCCGTCTAAGGATTCAATTTTTTGCGGAAGTTACTATTGGAAAAACAAGCAAAAATCTTAATATCATTGTAATTCCGAGATTATCTAGGGATTGCATAATTGGAGTTGATGCTATGGGAAGTTTTGATATGTCTATCAAATTTCGTATGGGCACAGTGGAGTTAAGAGAATCAAAAGATAATATGGAATGGTTAATTTATAAAACCTCTCCATTGAGTATAGAAGAGATAAATCATCGTTGCATTGAGGCAATCGAAGATTTTGGAGAAGTTGAGGATTATTGGAGTCAGGAGGAACAAGCCGAATTAAATGCAGGTCGGACTTTTCTCTCTGAACTCAATAAAAATTACTCAGAGTTGCATGGAAATCAATGCGAGGCATCTCTGGTAATTAATAATTTGTCATCAGATGACAGATCTGTATGACATTACAGTGCAAGAAGTAGAAGAGAAACTTCAGAATTGCCTCTGTAAAAATCCGAAAACTATCGACAGTCTCAGAAATCTCATCTGGAGATATAAAAAGGTTTTTTGTAAAAAACCAGGATTATTAAAGAATTTTGAATATAAAATCAAGATTAAAGATGATTCTACATTTTATGTTGCTCCATATCTTATTGCAATTAACAATAGAGAAATTGTTAGAGCAATGATAAAAAAGATGTTAGACTGGAAAGTGATTAGAAGGTCGAACAGTCAATACATCAGTCCATTAGTGACTCCAGTAAAAAAAGACGGAACGGTGAGACCGTGTCTTGATGCTAGAGAGGCAAATAAGCGCTTTGTAAAAGATTATGAGTCTCCTAGAAATGTAGAGGAATTATTGCAAATTTGTGATGAAATTGCAGTGATGACAAGTCTTGATTTAACGAGTAGTTTTTGGCAGATACCGTTAGCCGAAGAAAGCAAAAAATATACTGGTTTTATGCACGAAGGCAAAGTATATGAATTTAACGTTTGTCCTTTTGGCACCAGTGTAAGTACCTCAGCATTAGTGAGAGGCTTAGATTTTGCTATCAGAGGACTCGGTAAAAACATAATAAATTTTGTAGATGATTTATTATGTATCTCCGGATCAGAAGAAGCTCATTTAGTGCATCTTGAAAAATTGTTTAAAAGACTAGAAGAGTATAATTTCACTCTTAGTCTTAAAAAGACACATTTCTTTAGACAAGAAATTGATTTTATTGGCTTTACGCTTACTCCTGAAGGAATAAAAGCTCAGGAAGCAAAGCTTGAATTAATAAGAGAATTTCCAATACCTAGAAACCATAGACAATTAAAAGGTTTTCTTGGTTTGGTAAATTTTTATGGTAGAATGGTTGATAAGTTTGCATATGCAATGGAACCATTATTTAGATTACTAAGAGTAAAAAAGTGGGGGTGGGGGGACAAAGAGAATGAAGCATTTCAAAATGTTAAACAATTATTTTTGGAAAATGCTACTTTGTCTCATCCTGATCCTACGAAACCTTATATATTGAGGACAGATAGTAGTGATTTTGCGATATCAGGTGCTCTGTCTCAATTAGATGAAAATGGAGTAGAAAAAGTCATAAAGTTCGTTAGTCGTACTTTAAAAGGCAGCGAATTGGCTTATTTCACTACTGAAAAAGAACTTCTTGCAATTGTTTTTTGTATAATGAAGTTAGACGATTATTTAAGAATGGCGAATGTGCAGGTGAAAACTGATCACCAAGCACTGATTTATATGTTTAATTGCCGATTTACCAGTGCGAGAATACGCAGATGGGTAATGGCAATACAAGACTACGACCTTCATTTTGAACATGTAAAAGGGAAAGACAATGTCGTGCCTGATTTATTATCAAGGCATCCCGATTACATGAGCACGGTAAGAAACAAGCCTGGAGAGATTGTAATCTCGGCTGTGAATAGAAGAAGAAAACTGAGTAAAGAAATGATTTCAGTTTTTAAGAATTTTAAAACTCATCAAGAAGAGGATGAGAAAATTCAGCAAATGAAAGCTAAAGCTGTACCAGTTTTAGACAAAATTCCAAATAAAAATCTTAAAATGCCGACTTATATTGTGAAAGATGATTTGACTTATAAAAAAAATCGTTTTGAGCAATATTTGTTGGTGATGCCAGAAAAGTTCGTAAGTAAATTCATTATAGAATTACATGAATTTTATGGTCATATTGGAACTAGAAAATTACAAAAAATGATACAAGAAGATTTTTATGTGAATAATTTGAAACATAAAATTTCTTACTTGTTATCTACCTGTGACTCGTGTCAAAGAAACAAAATTTCGACCAGGCCGAGCACTGCTAAAAGACAAACAATTATTCCAGAGAAGCCCGGTGATTTATTATCTGTGGATTTTTATGGTCCATTACCGACTTCTACTGCAGGGATGAAGTATATCTTTGCAACAATTGATGTTTTTAGCAAATTGGTAGTTTTATACCCGATAAAAAAAGCCAATACGTCTACTGTATTGAGGAAAATTTTTGATCATTACATCAAAAATTTTGGAAAGCCAAAGAGAATCATGTGTGATCATGGTACTCAATTTACTTCTAAAAAATGGCAGCAAAAATTAGAAGAAGAAAATATACAATTAGTATACTCTTTTGAGGAATGGAAAAACTATGCGTCTCTTCGAGCCAAGTAACTTTATTGCTGCCAAACGTTTCGGGATGTATTAATCCCCTCATCAGTGGCTAAATTAAATAAGTACAAAAATTGAAATTATAACAAAAATTACAGAAAATTTAAATTTTACAAAATTACTATAATAGTATTACAAATATAATAATAATAGACAAGGAATTTAATTTAAAATTTACCAGAAATTAGAAACGAACGCCGTCTTCCTGATCGACGAACAGTAAAAGCAATCGCAAACGGATCTAATGAAAGCAATATTATAAATAAGCTAATGAATTTATACAATAATTACACAAGAAATAATAATCTAACAGACTTACGGAACTATGACTCGATGTTTCTTACAAGCTAATCATGCCGGTGCCACTAGGTGGTAAAGCGGCACCGGCCGAGGCAGGAGGTCAACTAAGATCTCGCGACAAAAATCGCCCTTTTAACCATCTCAATACATCCACCAAAACAGATATTCATACACAAAATTATAAAGGTGTGCAAAATATAGCGGCCACAGATACCCAAGTTCGCTCGGTGTATTAGGAGCGCAAGACGTCATAGAGGCGGCATATACTAATACTCAGATAGTAGAGCGGGGAGGCCGAGCCGCTACGCGTGAAGCGCTCCTGCCATGACTATATTACTATATAGTATACAGTATGGTCAGTGCGTTGCCACGGCAACCCGGACTCTCCGACCTCCCACTGGGCTGTGCCGCTCCGACTCGCCGGCCAATCACTATCGAACACATGTTGGCCGAGTTGAAGAGAGCACGAAGCGGTATGCCACCTCTCTCCGCATGCTAATATCCCAATACAGCCTGCTCGCCACCGAGCCTCTGCAATCGCATTATTTATTAATTTATTTTATTCGGATTATTTTTTAAAGTAGATATAACATTTTTGTAACTGGTTTTGCGGTGGCACGTATCCTCAGCCCTATTAAGAGTGCCATCGAAGAACTGTATATGCAACATTTCTGAGAACCGTCTGCGGAAAATTGACGGTTCTCTATCTATTATTTTAATATTGTCGAAATTAAAAGTATGCCCTGTTTCCAATGCATGTACTGCGAGGGGGGATTTTAAATCGCCCTTCTCTATGTATTTTTTGTGCTCGTTTTGCCTAGTTCTTAGAGGCCGATACGTTTCTCCGATATACGTGGAATCGCAATCGGAGCAGTCAATTTTATAAACAACATTTCTCGCGTCCTGCACTGCAGTAGGCTCTCGTGCTCTCTTCAACTCGGCCAACATGTGTTCGATAGTGATTGGCCGGCGAGTCGGAGCGGCACAGCCCAGTGGGAGGTCGGAGAGTCCGGGTTGCCGTGGCAACGCACTGACCATACTGTATACTATATAGTAATATAGTCATGGCAGGAGCGCTTCACGCGTAGCGGCTCGGCCTCCCCGCTCTACTATCTGAGTATTAGTATATGCCGCCTCTATGACGTCTTGCGCTCCTAATACACCGAGCGAACTTGGGTATCTGTGGCCGCTATATTTTGCACACCTTTATAATTTTGTGTATGAATATCTGTTTTGGTGGATGTATTGAGATGGTTAAAAGGGCGATTTTTGTCGCGAGATCTTAGTTGACCTCCTGCCTCGGCCGGTGCCGCTTTACCACCTAGTGGCACCGGCATGATTAGCTTGTAAGAAACATCGAGTCATAGTTCCGTAAGTCTGTTAGATTATTATTTCTTGTGTAATTATTGTATAAATTCATTAGCTTATTTATAATATTGCTTTCATTAGATCCGTTTGCGATTGCTTTTACTGTTCGTCGATCAGGAAGACGGCGTTCGTTTCTAATTTCTGGTAAATTTTAAATTAAATTCCTTGTCTATTATTATTATATTTGTAATACTATTATAATAATTTTGTAAAATTTAAATTTTCTGTAATTTTTGTTATAATTTCAATTTTTGTACTTATTTAATTTAGCCACTGATGAGGGGATTAATACATCCCGAAACGTTTGGCAGCAATAAAGTTACTTGGCTCGAAGAGACGCATAGTTTTTCCATTCCTCAAAACTTCCACCATCGAGCGATAACGTCATTATTTATAATTAGTATACTCTTCTGTGCGCCATCCACAAGGAAATGTGGTAGAAAGAGTACATCGAGAGCTTCGTCGATTTTTCAGAACGTTCGTTAGTGATAAACATACAGGATGGGCTCCGTATGTTAATATCATTCAATCAATAATTAATTAAACGTATCACGAAACGACTGAGTACACGCCTCTGGAGTTACATTTAAATATAAAACCTAGTAGGGTGTGGAAAGTATGGATAAGAACTAATATCCATGTGGATGATTTAATACATGAAGAAAAAATATTCTTGGCAAGAGAAAGAATTAGAAAAAAGGGTGAAAAACGTAATGAAAAATTCAATAAGGAAAAAAAACGTTTTTTCACGAAATATGAAATTGGAGAGGAAGTACTTGTACGTGCAAATAATGTCTCAGATGCAGAGAATAGACAAATATCTAAATTTTTCTCTGTATATGAGGGGCCGTACGAAGTACAAAGGAAAATAGGTGAAGATACTTATTTTTTAATCGATAGGGAGACACAAAATGAGAGAGGAAGATTTCACGCGGACGACTTGAAAAAGTACAAGCGTCGCGTAGAAATTTAAATCGTAAGAATCGAGCTATGCTCGCGCTGAAACTCTTCTATGAGTTGCATGAGTTGAAGAGAGAGAGAGAAAAATAACAGACTGGCGCTCTTACTCGCTCGCATTGTAAAGCTATCACCTGTTTGTATACACACAATCAGGTGATCAGTTTGGTTTTTTTTATTCCTCTATTCGTGGTGATTTGCACGAGAGAGGAGAGATTCATGGATTTAAATATTAGATGTTTAAAATTTAGATAATTTATTTAAACCAGGTCCTGATTTATTTATGGGATGGTTTAAATTATTAGATGTTAAAAACTAGAGAATAGTAAAGATTTTAAAGGTTAGATGTAAGATTTTGAGTTTTTAAAAATTATTTAGATGTTTTTAATGAAATAAACACTCTAGTCTTGATTTATACATAAGGCTGGAGTGTATTTTAAATAAATGAGATGTTTTATTTTAATTAGAATTACTTATTTAGAGGAAACAGAGTAACTTTTTTAAAAGTGCTCTGATTTTGATTTTAAAAAATGAAAAAAAATCGGATAAATTTTGCTTGAAATTGCAAAATTTTAATTTATTTCAATTTATTATAATTGCTAATTGTTGGAAGTAGTAACAATTAGTAATTTTAGATGAAAAAAATTTTTTTCCCCGAGGTGTGATCGAACCGGCGACTTTTGGGTTCGAGGGCACGCACGCTGGCGCGATGCTACCATGCCATATACTTGCACTCGGAAAAATTAGAGTCAAGTATTATATGGCTATGAAGATTTTTTTTCTGTGAAAACTCCTGAAAGCGTTGACGGAGTAATTTTTTTATACACATAGGGCACAAATATGCCTATGTTGTATATTTATTTCCCAAAAGCGTTGCGGGAAAAATCACGCAGCATGTGTGGTTTTGCTATCTTAAGAAGCAGTTGGAGGAATTTGTGATCGAATGGGAGCCAGAAACGGCGAGGGTGTTCTATCCAGCGAATCCACCAATACGACTGCTGTACGACCCGGAAGGAAGCAGTAGAAGAAATTATATTAAGTGTTTTTTTTTTAATTTTCTGTATATTTGTATTTTATATGTGTGACAAAGTGGGGATTTCTGATAATTTATTATTATTTACAATAATAATAAATTAACAGAAGGGGACTATGTAACGGTCCGATCCCTTCCTATGTAAATAGTGCGTGTTGTCTGATGTATGGCGTTAGGAAGATTCGCGCCTTTTCTTGAATTATATTCGTTTGTCTACCGTATGTGTGCGTTGGATGAATAGAGAGAGAGTGGGAGAGTGCGTGAGCGCAAATCAATGTGTGATTGATTTGTTTCACGGTGTATTATACGTGTTTTTGTATATAAGCGGCGATAAGACTCGTGGGAGATTATTCGCTCGCTGACTTATATATTAGCGAGTTGATATCAATAAAGCCTAGGTACGTGACAATATAAACGAACCTGTGTATTTATTTTCTCTCTCCTTATTCCTCTCTATCCTGATCTAAGAACAACGAACCCTTACAGACCTATCACCTATTATTCAAGTAAGACGAGCAAGCAGAGAGAAAAAGACGAGGATAGCAGACGCAGCAAAATAAGACAAGTGAAGCAGAAAAAGGTAAGTCAAATAAATACACTAAAAATACATATCGGAGCGGGTAACGAGTCTAAACCCAGCCACTTATAATAATTCTATACGCGCTCTCAATAAATAATTAAACATACTTCATGTCCTCAAATACATGTCCTACCTATGAGGTGAGAGTGTAGGTGGGACATAACAATTGGTTCCGATACGAATCGAACAAGTGATTGATTTAATAAAAGCATTGCAAAAATAATAGAGCATATATAGAAATAATAGTAAAGTTGAAATAATTAAGATAAATAGATAATCATTTGATTAATTGAGTTCAGTTTTCTATTTCCTTTGGTCTGCTAAGAAGCGGCCTATCCTTGATCTGCTTAGTAGCGGTCACTTTTCCAATTTTTTCCCAATTAATCAAATGAGTTTTGTGAATTGTAAAAGTAAAGTGATTAAAAAGAAGAGAAGTGGAAAAAAATTATTTTTGCAAAAATTATTGAATAATAAGGAGCAGTTAATAGAACAACTAGCGGAAATAAATAGTAAAATAGATTTATTTTTCCAAACGCCAAAAGTTGAAGAAAATAAAGTAGAATCTGAGCAAATTGAAAAATCAGACTTCAGTTTAGAACTAGGAATTAAATTTGATAATTTATTACATTTTGCGGAAAAAGCGATATTATTGAATAAATTGAGTAAAGATCAGGATAAATAATTCAATACGTGTAGTGAATGCACATTTGACGGTTTAATTGGAGGAGTTTGTAAGTCCATCGGTGGTAAAAATTTGCAAAGTTGCAAAACGCGAAAAGTGGGTCGCGCGCTCGTGAGTTGAGTGGCCCGGTATACTACACATTACTTTAGCGCGGACACGTTACCATAGTGCGGACATATCAGAATCGCGGACATACTACTTAAGTGTGGACACATTTCTTGAGTGCGGACTCATCTGAACCGTGGACACATTTCTTTAGTAGGATATATTATTTTATCGTGGACACAAATTTTTAACTGCGGACACGAATCTAAGTCGTGGACACAAATCTGTAGCATGGGTATCTAAACTGTGGACAGAAATTTTTTTAAAAGCAGACACATCTTTGACTCGTGCGGACACATTTTTGTCTCGTGCCGACACATTTTTGTATCGTGCGGACACAATTTTGATTCGTGCGGACACATTTTTGTCTCGTGCGGACACATTTTTGTATTGTGCGGACACATTTTTGTCTTGTGCGGATGAATTTTTGTGTTGTGCGGACACATTTTTGTCTTGTGCAGATATAACGGTATCGCGGACATAAATCTTTAGAGCAGACACAACTTTTTAAAGCGGACATTTTTTTTAATGTGGAAAGATTTCTTTTACGGGGACATATTTTGGTCACGGATATTATTTTAAAGTATACAAATATATTTTCGGGGGACAAATGAGATTTATTCGGACAAGTTAGTATTTTGCGGACACGATCATTTTAGGCGGATAAATTCATTTTATGCGGACAGGTTTAATTTCTGTGGACGAATATAATTAGAATTGGCGATTATTTTCGTCGTGAATAGATTTTTATTGTGGACAGATATATTCAGGGCGAAATAGTATATTTAAAGTATATAGCAAATTATGTATAGTAAAAAATCAAATGAGTGAGAAGGATAATAAAACCGTTGAAGATTCTTTGCCATTTAAAAAATTAACTAGGCAACAAATTCGAAAACATCCGTCATTTGAAAAATTTCTTGAAAAATCTCTAAAAATAGATCCGTTTAAAAAAAGTAGTAAATTACAGAGATCGCCTGTAAAAGCGTCAAGTTTTGAAACAAATAAAGACTCTTTAGATGAAATCAATTCTAACATTGGTGCTATTAAAAAAGTTGTAAGTCCAATAGTTAGTGGAAATCAAAATTCTACGCCGAAAGTAAATAAAGCTAGTTCAGAGGAATTTTTTGATACTACAAATAGTGTTTTAAATGAAACATTTCAAGTAGAAAGTAGTAATAGGTTTTCAGATATTGGAGGTTTTCAAGCTGAACAAAGTTTAATAACAGGCACGTCAAAAGATATTTTACCTACATTTGATCAGGGCTATAATTCATTGAGTAATACATTTTTTAAGAATATTGATGATATAAGTAAACAACAAGAAAATTTTGAAAAGACAGAAAATTTAGAATTGATAAATTTTTAGATACAATAGTGAAAGATATTACAACAATAAAAGTTCAAAATAATACAGAAATTTCTGATACATTCGATAATAGATCTGTTGTAGAACAACAGTTTGAAAAATCCAATACTGATTTAATTAATTTAAATAATATAGAACAGGAGAACATTTCTGAAGTTAGTGAGTTTCAGGATACTAGTAAGGTTGCTCAAGTAGAAATAAATTGCTCTAGTGAAAATTCTGTGAACATGGCTCCAAATGGTGCTGGCCACTCTGGTGATCAGTCAAATCGAAAGCCGATAAAATTGAGTTTAGAAAAGATTGCTAATTATGTACCGGATTTTGATGGAAAAAATATGTCACCTACAGACTACATAGATATTTTGAAAAACGTGAAAAATTTAATTGATGATATTGATGAAAAAAATGTAACAAGTTTGCTAATATTTAGATTAAAGGGTGAAGTAGGAAGAGCATTGTGAAACAATCATTTGGATTCAATTGCAGAGTTAATAGATGCAATACGAGTATTATATCCTATTTTAGAAGATATTCATGAATTATATGCAAAAGTCGTAAAAATTTTTCAAGGGAATAATGAGTCCGTATTATCTTGCAATAATAGAGTTAAAGATTTAGTTTTAAAAATTAAAGAACTGAAAAAATTGGAGGGTCTTTCGGAAGCTGAGGAAAGGAGTTTTGCAGGGCAATTAGATAGTAAAGTAGCAAGTAGCTATAAAAAAGGGTTAAAACCTGAAATAAAATATGAATTGGGAAATGAAAACACATTTCCTCAAATGTCACAAGCTGCGCTTAAAATAGAAAAGGAATTAGAAGGACGAAAGGGTTTTAGTGAGAGTTTGATAAATAATTTTTATGGCGAAAAAGCCGAGCAATTAAATAAAGTCATGTTTTGTCAAATGTGTAAAGATCGCGATCATGAAGCATTATTTTGCAAAAATGCAGGATGTGTATATTGCAAAGAAGATGATCATGTCTCAAATAATTGTAATGCAGTCAAGGATAAAATAAAATTAATTTGTAATTTTTGCAGTAAATTGGGTCATTCAATAAGCTCTTGTAAATTGAATAGAAAACAAAACTTTCATTGTCAATATTGTCAAGAAATGGGACATGAAGCTTCGCAATGTACATATATTTTGGAGTATATATTATGTTCAAAATGTAAAGAACCAGGACATAATCCTAATAAATGTGTAAATTGATCTATTCAAAATTCAAGAAAATGTAGTTTTTGTGATAGCTTTGATCATACTAGGCAAAATTGTCCTGAAGTATACTGTATGAGATGTAATAAAAGAGGACATATTACAAAATTTTGTACTTTAGGTGAAAATAAATTTCGGTTTTGTACAATTTGTGAAACTATAGATCATGATAGTAGTAATTGTGAAAAGATTAAAATTCTTGTTCAAGATTATAAAGCTAAGCAGCAGTTGAAATGTCAATTATGTGAAGGATTAGGGCATGAAGTAAAAGACTGTGAAAAATTTAAAGCAGCGCAAAGTACTCAACAAAAAGAAGTTGAATTTTTAGGACATATAATTAGTGAGCAGGGTATTAAAACCGATCCAAAAAAGGTAGAAGCTGTTAATGAGTTTCCAATTCCGAGAACGAGGAAAAATATTCGAGAATTTTTAGGTTTAGCTGGTTATTATAGGAGATTTATTGAAAACTTTGCAGATATAGCAAAGCCATTATTGATACTTTTACAAAAGACGGAAACATTTGTGTGGACTGACGAAAGACAAAAAGCTTTTGAAAATTTGAAACATGCATTAAGTTCTGCTCCAATATTACAGTTTCCAGATATGGAAAAACCTTTTATTATCACGGCTGATGCGTCAAAATTTGCAGTTGGTTGTGTGCTTTCTCAAGGGGAAATTGGTGAAGATAGACCAGTAGCATTTGCTTCGAGAGTATTAAAGGCAGCAGAAAAGAATTATCATACTTATGGAAGGGAAGCTTTAGCAATAATGTTTGCTGTAAAGACATTTAGAAATTATATCTATGGGAATAAATTTTACATTGTTACTGATCATAAGCCATTATTATCTTTTAAAACTGCTGATAAAAATTCGAGAGTTCAGCGGTGGCGATTGAAATTATTAGATTACGATTATGAAATTATTTATAAACCGGGAAAAAATAATGTAAATGCGGATGCTTTATCGAGAAATCCAATAGACAATATTCATATAAATGTGATTATTAGAGCTCAAAAAGCGAAACAGTTAAAGTCTAAAGAAATTACGGAGATTTTGTCAAATGATCAGAAAATAGAAAGGTTGAATGAAGCTAGAATTAAGCAAAAAGAGAGGATTTATAAAAAAAGGGGAAATAAAAATAAATCATTTGTTGAGAAAAACAATAATTTGGATTTGAAAGAAGGGGATAAAAATAATAGTGAATTATCGTATAAGTCTGTGAGAAAAAATATTGTATATACTAAGAAATTGATTCAAAAAAGGGCAGATAATATTGTACATTTTATAGATAGTAAAGGGGAAGGTTTAGATATAAATACAAATAATTTTATTGAAGAAAACAATATTGGTTGTTCTATAAAATTAAATGAGGTAGAAATTATAAGTTTTAAGTCATATAAAATTTTTATTCTATGTATTAATGTAGCTCAATCAATTTCTATGATTAAAGAAAATATATTACAGATTTTTAAGCAGCTTAAGGATATTTTGTTGATAGAAAAAATTGATCATTTCGGTATTTCAAAAGATCTGAAAATACATAATTTAAATTGGTCAGATATTGAGGAAATTTTAGTGCAAGTGTTTGAAAATTCGGGAATAAGAATAGTAATTTGTTTAAATTATATTGAATATGTAGATTTTAAGGATAGAGATAGGATTTTTCAGGAAAATCATGATAGTTTATTAGGGGGACATGCAGGTGTCACTAGAACTTTTAATCGTATAAGGTCTAAATATTTTTGGGAAAACTTAAAACAAGATATAGAAAATAGAATTAAAAACTGTAGTGACTGTCAGAGAAATAAATTAAAAAGAGTAAAAACAAGACAGCCTATGGTAATTACAGATACTCCTTTTAAAACATTTGATAAAGTAGCTATGGATATAGTAGGACCATTGAATGTAACTAAAAATAATAACAAATATATTTTGACTATACAGGATCAGCTTTCTAAATATTTAATTGCAGTACCGTTACCAGATCAAACGGCTGAAACGGTAGCTGACGCATTTATGAAGAAGTTCATATGCATTTTTAGTTCACCAAAAGTAGTTTTAACTGATAGAGGTACAAATTTTACAAGTAAACTAATGAAAGCAGTAGCCAAACGGTTTAAATTTTTAAAAATTGAAACAACAGCTTTTTCACCACAGTCTAATGGTTCTTTAGAAAGAGCACATCACCCATTGTGTGAATATTTAAAGAATTTCTCTTCTAAAAATACTTCATGGTATGATTTATTAGAATTAGCTCAATTTCGGTATAATACAAGCATTCATAGTGCACATAAGTTTATGCCGTATGAATTAGTATTTGCTTATCCACTAAATTTACCTTCATCTGAACCTTTGAAAGTTTCAGAACAATTACCGACTTATAATAATTATTTATCCAATTTAATTACAAATATGAAAGACATTGCTGATTTAGCTCGTGAAAATTTGATAATTTCAAAAGAAAAGTCCAAAACGTACTATGACAGGTTTATTAAACCAGTAAACTTCGAAATTGGAGATGAGGTATGGTTGATTAAAGAACCAAAACCTGGAAAATTAGAAAAAAATCATAATCTAGGACCTTTTGAAATTATGGATGTATCAAAAAAAGGCAATATTACTATAAATAAAGAAGGAAAGCAATTAGTAGTTCATGCAAATAAATTAATATTGTTTAAAAAGAAAAATTAATAGAATCAATTTGATTTCAGAATTCAAGATGGTGTTTATCTTTATTATCATTTTTCAAATATTCTTAAAAGTTACTGAAGCTACCATAGGCTACGATTGCGGCTCATCGGCGTCTAACATAACAACATACTCTCTATTGGACTCTGGAAATTGCGATTTTCAAGACAATCAAGTAAATTCATCAAGTACTATTATTGAGCTTATACAAATAGTAGATTTTCGTTCTATTCCAATTATTCAGTGTAAAGTTGAAATTCATAGAACTATATTTTCTTGCGGAATTTTTGGTCATTTGATACCAATTGAAAATGCGGAACAACAATACATTAAGTCATGAACAATGCGAATTAATTCATGAAACGGGTATTTTTAAATATGATAACGTTCATACTATTTCGGATTTAAAAATAAATTCAACAACTACTAAAGGCATTGATTTTGCGGGAAGTGCGGCAGATAGATCGTGTTCTGGTACGGCTTATGCAGACAATTTCGGATCATGGAATAATGTCTTTGTTCGTGGCTTAATAAAAATTACGTTGATACAAAATAATGCTAGAGTAAATTTAAAAAATGTAAATTTTCAAATAAAAATTGTATGGATATGGAGGGAGGAAATACGTTTTGGTATGTTTTACCGGAAGGAAAATGTTTTGAAAATTCATATGAAGTTTTGTTTAAAGGTATAGCGATAAAATATTTTAGTAAGGATAGTAAGGAAATAGTGTATGCGGTAAATGCAAATGAAATTACATTTGCATTAGCTACGAAAAACGTAGAAGTTCATTGTAATAGAGAATTAATTCGCACAGAGCATCCAAAATTGTTCATTGCAGAAAAAGATAATAGTTTAAATAAATATTTTTTTGATTTAGATAAAGTAAATGGAGAAGTAGTTAATAGAGTTAATTTAGATTTGTTCACTTATGTAAATTCTAAGTTTGTATATGTAGAAAGATATTTAAGAAATCAAATTAATGATTTATATATTAATTTAATAACTGAAAAATGCGAGCTTGAGAAAAAAGTAATTCAAAATTCCCTGTCCTTGGTCACTATTCCTCCTGATGAGTTTGCTTACAATATTATGAAGAAACCAGGTTATATGGCGAAAGTAGCAGGAGAAGTTGTACATTTAATCAAATGTGTACCAAGATCAGTAGTAGTATTACATACAGAATATTGCTATAATCATTTACCAGTTTCTATGGGAAATGAAACTTGGTTTTTAACACCAAAAACCCATATATTAATCAAGAAAAGTAGTAAAGTAGATTGTAATACAATTGTACCAGCGTATTACGAAATTGATGGACATTGGATTAAACTCATACCGAAGCCAACAGTGTCTATTCCACCGAATGTTATCAAACCAGATACTCATTTGGGATGGACATTTCAAGCTGTGAAAAATTTAGCGACGAATGGCATTTATTCGCAAACTGATTTGGATAAATTACAAGAACAGTTAATGTTTCCTATGGAAAAAACACAAATTTTGAATGTTATTGCAAAAGATTTAGCTGGTGATGTAACAGATGGAGTTACATTTTCAGAAAATACGTTAACAAGCATTGCAGAAAGTACGTGGAAAAAAATATTTGAAAAACTTACTACGTGGGGATCCTTTTCATCAGGAAGTTTCATGATTATAGTAATACTACACATTTGCAAATTGACAATTGACACTATAATAAGAGGATATGCTCTACATGCAATATATGGATGGTCTATTAGACTATGTGGAGCTATTTTTAGTTCTTTAACCCATTTATTAATTTCTATGGGAAATACAGAAAAAATGATGAATTATGCAAAATCAAGAAATTATAAAGAAGAAAAAGAAGAAGAGCTAAAAGAAGTTAAAATTATTTCGCAAAATTCTCAACCTATAGAAGCTGAGACATCATTTACAACAGCAACTTCTTTACCACCTAGTCCTAATAAACCGCCTTATATTTATCCATCTAACACAAAATCTCAAAATTCTATAAATGTTTCTCAGAGCTCGAATTTAGATATTTTTTCGTTGGATTTACGGTAGTTTTTATTGTTTCAATGTTGGTTAAATATTTCATAAATGTCTTACATTATTTAGGCCCCGAGGGAATTACATCTCAAGATGTAATGTATTATTTAATTGTGCCGTACTGCTTATTTAATTCTATGTGTATTTAGAATTATTATTTGAAAATTTCTTTTGAATGTTATACGAACTTTTACATTTTAATATGCGTACTGTTACTTAAAATTAGTATTTATAATTATTTATTTATAATAATCTAGAAATAGGTTGGAAATATGTAACGTATATAATATTATTATCTAATATTTATATTTTTTTGTGTACTTATAAAATAATTGTAAATTTTGAATTTTGAAAATTGGATTTTTATTGCAATTTTATTGCAATATCTTGGGCCCCGAGGTATAACGTCCTACGATGTTATTTATTTTTAATCTATGAGTTAATTTTAAACTAGTTTTCAAAATTCAAAACATCAAGAGAATTATGATGTTCATTTCGAAACGTTATATTTTGAATGCGTGCTGTAATTTTGTAACACAAGTCAGCAGTGTTACTTATTCGGCAATCACTATACTTGTAAAACTGATTAATAAGCGTTATACTTTAAGAATCGGTCAACGTATTTGGGCTTTAAAAGAGTCGAATTGGCCTCATTTTAATGAGTCTCGTGTTTAAGTCCGAACTCCGTACCTCGCGGTTCGTCAATTGCGGAGATTTTTATTGTACTTCCAAGTACTCAATTGTGAATTTAAGAAGCAAATATATTTTCAATCATACTCGAAAAGAAAACTGTGTGTGCATCATTTCAACGACCTATCACCTATTATCCAAATAAGACGAGCAAGCAGAGAGAAAAAGACGAGGATAGCAGACGCAGCAAAATAAGACAAGTGAAGCAGAAAAAGGTAAGTCAAATAAACACTAAAAATACATATCGGAGCGGGTAACGAGTCTAAATCCAGCCACTCATAATAATTCTATACGCGCTCTCAATAAATAATTAAACATATTTCATGTCCTCAAATACATGTCCTACCTATTAGGTGAGAGTGTAAGTGGGACATAACAATTGATAAGGCAAAAGGAGCTCATTACTTTCTAGAAAATCCATCATCTGCGTGGCAATTATCTTGTCGAATATTTTTGCTGGGTACGGCAGGTTTGCAATAGGGCGCAAGGATGATAATAGCTTTCTTGAATTCTGACGGGTACACACCGGATAACAAAAAACTGTCGCTATAAATATTGGTCATGAAATTCATAAGTAGCCCAAGTACGTTTTCAAAATAATGAAGAGGGAATCCGTCGCTACTATAACCTTTAGACTTTTTCAAGTAATGCATTGCCATCTGTAGAACGCCAGAATATTCCAAGGGAGCAAAGTTAAATTTCGGTAGGTCTGAGTTTAATGGTAAAGCTAGAATTTCATCCAAGGCCACGGATGTGCACAAAGAGTATACAGTAGCAACTCAGACATAAAATTCATTCAATTCTATAGGCCCAAACTTATTTAATGGGGATTTTTCACGCGGTTTCACAATGCCCAATCTTGATAAAAAACGCCACTTCTTCGTGTGATCCTTGATATCATCAAGCTTATCAGCTATGTAGTTATTGCGCGCGAATTTTATTTTTAATTTTTATTTTTTACGTGTTTCTCGATATTTTTGCAATAGCGTTCTAGTGTAGTTCTGTGTGTTTCTTTTTTGTTTAATCACTTCGATGTTCGATACAGTTTGTCGCGTGCTTTACATGAAGCACGTAATTCATCATTAAACCACGGTGACGAACGCTTACGAAGGCGTCGTTCTACGATAGACGCTAGGTTATCTAATATATTTAAGAATATTGCCCGAAAAGTGGTAAAATCCCAACCATTTTGAATAGCAGAAGCCTTGATTTTATCTTTGAGTTTTGAGAGCAGCAGAATCGAAATTTCTGAAATTGCGATAGCGATGCATATCCTTCTTTGGAGTATCATTACGTAAGCTAAAATCCACTACAATATAACCGTGTACGCAAATAAACGGTGTAGATGATTTTTCAATACCTGATACGATTTCCGGGTTATTCGTGAGTACAAGGTCAAGCCAAGTATCTGAATATTCAGTATGATGAGAGGCACATGTAGGTAACAGTGACAAAGAGTGTTCAGCAATTAAAATTTTTAAGTGTGCACTATAATAATTATTTGCGTCCAATTGGTCCGAGGTGAAATCACCCTGTATTATAACAGTAGCATATAAAGGGACAAACTGTGACAAAGTGATGAAGTAATCAGAGAAATCATGGCCTTTCAGTGTGCGATATGCTGTGAAAAATAGAAAACATTCGTCATTTTCCAAATGAGTTTGAGTACTAAGTATTCGGTCTCGTTTTTGTCTGCGATCAATGATCGAGATAGCTCCATAAATTTAATGCCTGATTTAATATAGCATGCTACACCGCCCGCTGCATAAAAACCTGCTTATTTAAATCATTTTCATCTTGATTTGCAAATGAATATCCTGGCGTGAACTTTCTAAGCAAATTTCGATCATTACGCACAAAGCTGAAATTCGGTATAAAAACAACACTCCTCGGTGTGAGCCAGGGTTCATGTAATGAAAGTACATCGATATTTTTATCTACTAAAAAATTGTTTATTATATCAAAATGTTCACGAAGTGAGCTAATATTAATATGCGCTACTCTTAAAACAGAGTTGTTGTTGATAGCCCTATTTGCAGGGCAAGATTCGGTGAAGCTACAATGTGACTCAGGCTGGCGTCAAATCATTTTATCTAAATCTGCTTCTGTCACGATCGATAAAACTTTGCTGTTATCACTTTTCCTAACAAAAAGATTGTTTTTACTTATCCATACGTGTTTGTATTTTTTTACTACAGCAATATCTTTCGCCTGCCTACGTAACTCATTTATAAGTGGCGGCACTAGCTCATAGAGGCCTACCACGTCCTCAGATGGATCATAAACTTTAGATGGGTCTTCAGGGTCGAGTTCGATAGGAATTACCTCAGATATAACATCTGAGGTAATTCCACATTATTCCGACAATAATCCGACCAAGGCTACGCTTTTTCTTTAAGACAAAATTGCGGATGGCAGTGCTCTTGAATTCCACAACTAGAATGATCTTAGCTGAAGTGGTTTGCGAAGCCTGGGAGTTAGAGCTGGAAGCAGCACCATCTTGCAATTTAAATAACATTTGACGTATCTCAAGGATGTCATCCTTCAAAGACGTTGCGCCAATTAACGATAGAATTTTAGAAACGATTTGGTCAAATGGACCTTGAATATTGTCAGGAAAACCAACTACTTTTAATTCGGTAGATTTGGGCGCTCGAACATGCAATTCCTTGACTTGCTCAGACTCGGTACGAAGAGAGACATCTTGTTCTTCGAAATGAACGACGCGTTCATTGATTTCGACAATAGTGTTACGCAAAGCTGTGCATTCGGCTTTTATCTGCCCAATTTCAGAGGAAATTCTTTCTTCGCTGGAGATCATTTTATTGAATAAAATAGCCATTTGATCGGAGAGTTCCATAGTTTTCCAATTTTTAGGCAGTTGAATCAATTGAATTGTTTAGGAGATTTAACGGAGATAATGAATTATCTGGATCTTGGATTACTCCACGACCGCCGTCAAAAGTAGATGCTTGAAATGCTTTAGAGAGTGACTGGGTAGAGTTAGTCGGTAGAAAATCTCTAAAATAGTTGATGTAGCACTGCTTAGCCTTTTGCTGTATTAAGCCGAAAATTTTAGACAAGCATGACTTGTGAAAAATTGCGTCGTAAGTAGGGAAATTTAAATTCGAAAAACCAATTGAACGGTGACATCCGGTACATAAAACCATTGAAAGAGAAAGAAAAAAGAGAAAAAAAAATTAAGCAAGAAACTCTCTGAATTACTGTCACTACAAGCAGATGCAAAGGAAGAATTACGCAATTAAGCCAAACGCTGATAGATAACATTTTTACGACAACAAAGACTAAATATAAGAGTTAAAGTATCGATACAGCCCTATGCAGCACCGCAAATAAGAATAACGCAGTTTCAAAAATTTAGTAATAATAATTTGTATCAATTTTGAGACGTATACGGTGCTCCCTTAGTAAAATAGAATAGAAAGTAAAATGTATTGTGAGAGTTTTTCACGTGATCGAGAGAATCCAACCTCACCTGTAAATGCAATCAAGCTAACCCTACCTTGCATTATACTGCACGATTGAGCTAGCCCTACCTCAAATTTTACTTTAACATGTTTAGTCAAATTTTCGCTAACGATGTAGAATGACGCTTTAGTTGGCCAATGATAAGACGGTCCTCTGAATTGCAAATCGAACAGTGTAGTAGCTGGTCGTCGAAGAAAGTAACCTCAAATCCCTGGCCCAAATAGAGAGCCACGTCAAAAATACTCTCTCAAATACAAAGCCAGCAGGATTCTGAAATGCCTTTAAAAAAATATACTTCTCCACGAAGTGTTAAAAACAATTTAGAAATATGCAGAAGAGGGGCGATAATTAGAGACGTCCAGCTGATACTCACAGGAGAGAGAGAGGGGAGAGAGAGAGAGAGAGAGAGAGAGAGAGAGAGAGAGAGAAATAGGTAGATATAAATAGGCCTTTATTTTGCTAAATTGCGAAAAAATAAATACAATAGAGTAATAAAAAATAATAAGATAAAATAAAATAAAATGTCTGTGCCATGAAAAAAAAGTTTAAATTACTTAATACTTTTATATTAAATTTAGTCAAGAACCTATTAATAAGTTGTATCAGAAAGATAATTAAAACTAAAATACTGCGTTGTATCACAACTGGCATCAAATAAAATCACAATATTACGACCAATAAGGTCTAGTCAGGTTAGATCAAATATATAAATAATATATATACAGACTTAAAATATTAAAATATAGAAATGTTCGTAATTACACAATTAACACAGAAATACAAATATGTATGAATCATTTTGGTACGGCTAGTGGTTCAGGGCTTGTAGGTAGCGTCGCAAGGCTACTTTAAATGAGGCTAAGGAAGGTTAATTGCGGAGGGAAGGAGGACGGGAGTTCCAGAAACGAGCACCATAAAACTGAAAGGTACCCCTGGTAACAGTGCTCACTTCTGGAACAGAAAGAGAGAGAGAGAGAGAGAGAGATTTTATTTATTTCACCTTGGGGTAGTTCCCCTTGTGGTGCTGTGAACATAGCATAAGGTCGTATACAATTTCTAGCTTAACGTAGCTTAAAACTAACCTAAAAGATGAACGCAGGGGTAATAAAATAGTAAGAAAACTTGAACCTAACTTATAAACTAATCTAACTTGGTGACTCGAACTCAGCAAACAAATGGAATGAAGAGGCAGTAAGCAAGAGAGCAGCAGAAAACAAAAAAGATCGGCAGTGGAAAGAGACAGGGTTGAAGCGGCAATTTGCTGATAAGGCCATGGAGAAACGAAGAGTAAAAAAGTAAAAAATGAAAAGTAGCGCAAGAACTATTAATAGTCTACAACACTCAGTCAAGAAGTCCAATTCCCTAATGGAGAATGCGAGTTTGCCATTCTGCCTCATCCCTCCGAAACAGGTCATCTCTGAGCCGAGGCTTGAACGCCCCAGTGCCACTTGGTCGAAAATTCGTCGCCCCTAGCGAATTTAGGAGTGATGACGCGTGGATGTGAAACGATTGTTGCAGAGCCTCTGTGCGTGAGGCGGCGTAAGCAAGCTCCGGAGTAGGATTTCGCAACCGGCGGAGAGGTAAGACGTCCATATCTACACGCTTAAATTTCGCAGCCAGATACCGCAGATTTTCGTGAGCGAGGACCAAGTAGGCGAGAGAACCGATCAACTACTCTCTGCGTCGTTTCAACGAGAGCCAACCAAGCTCTAGCGGATAGGGAGTAACGTGGGCTCGATAGGGAATATTACCGAGTACAAATCGCACACAAGCATTTTGCAGCCTCTGTAGCGCTTTGTTCTGGGTGCCATATACTTCATTGTAGGCGGCACAGGCATAATCGAGTCTAGGGAAAACCAAGCTCTCTACGAGTGTACGCCTAAGCTTTGACGAGAGCGCATGTCTATTAGGCCAAGCAACAGAGATTATTTTTAAAATAGTAATAAAAGAAGCTGGCGACATACATAAAGGCGACATACATAGTAATAAAGGAAGCGCGTATACATAGATAATTCACGCGTGTCGCTTCCCCTATTCCCCCACTCCTGGCGCGCTCTGCTGCGTCCGGCCGTTTTTGCGTATTTTCGACGGCTATTTTAGCATACTTAGATGCATTTTATCGAAAATCGGATAAATGCATCTTATTGTGCGAAACGTCAACATTTCAAAACACTTTTTAAAATTGAAATAGGACCACAATTGGGGACGTAACAGCGTGTGCAAGTTAGTGAACAAAAATTTACCATCGCGATTACAGCAACAATAATGGTTTCACAGCATTCATTTTTTTTCCTATAAAGTACATACCCATAGCTTCTAATTTCCAAAATTTCGAGTCTTAAAATGAAAAAATGGCTGCGTAATGAATTTTTGAAAAATGGCTAGTTTAACCCTTTCCTTTCCATTATCTCAGCTTCTATACATTCTATACAGCTTGCTTAGTTTCAAAGTTCTAAGCGAAAAACTTAAAAAACATGGATTTACTGCATGTTTTTTTGTTAATAACTATAAAATAATCTCGATTTACCTGTAGAGACACATATGTGCTTAAAGTGCGCATTATGTTCTATCGAGTGGCATAGGTCGCCAGCTTCTTTTATTGATCGTCAAAAATCGTACCTTTTCTTGCTCTGTCGCTTGGCCTATATGAAACCTAAGCGCATAAAGGGCTCGAAACACCTTACTGATGGTGTGCTTGACATGCACCCCCAATTAAGGTTCGAAGAGATCCACACCCCTAAATTGCACGCCTCAAACACGTACGGGATGAGAACACCATTTATACAGATCTGGGGAAGTAAATGCAGGTCAATGCAATTTAGATATGCCTCGCTTCCAAGAATCATAGCCTTGCATTTACTAAGGTTTAGCGTGAGCCCATTATCCGACGCCCATTCCGCCAAAGCCTGAGCATATCGTTGAACGGAGACAACGCCCTGAAGAATATAATAAGCCATTCAGACAAGCTGTCCCCCTCATCAATGATCGCCTGGAGCCGGTTTGCTAAATAGCTAAAAAACCAGCTGAGTGTTCTGTCTGCGACATTGAGCGATTTCAGTTTAGCAAGGAGGTTCATATGGCAGATTTTATCAAAAGCTGTTCAAAAATTAAATAACACTAATATAGTTGTTTTACCCTTATTAATAGCCAATTTAATGTCATTCAGTACTCCAAGCAGGGCGGTTTCAGTACTGTGACCCCTGCGGAAGCATGCTTGGCGGGGGATCCAGTAAGCGATGGGCTTCCAAATAACAGGACAACTGCGCGTGAACTAATCGCTGGAGTACTTTAGAAACCTCGGAAAGCTGAGCAATGGGCCTAGTTTCGGACTCAGACTCTGTGCATTTCGACTTAGCTATCGGTAAGATAATAGCTCTCTTCCAACTCGCAGGGAACGTGGCATGGATGAGACACGCATTGATGAGTTCCGTGAGAGGAGTCAGTATTGCGAGGAGGGTCATATTCTTGGAGGAAGCGCACGCAACGACCTCCTGAACCTCGGCCTCCGATACCGGACGCAGGTCGAAAGATGATGTGAGTAGAGAAGATGCAGTAGATTCCCAAGCGTGCTGAAAATCCCCTTCGCTGACTGCAGATGTGCTGTTCACCACCCCAGTAAAGTGAAAATTTAAGGGGTCCACATTAAAAGTGGCAAGCGACGATGGGAGGCGTGGAGTGGTAACACGTATTTGACGTAACTCCCGCCACTGTGCGCTCGCGTCGGGGGCCTCGGCGAGTCTGTTCGCTTAGCAATTGTTTTTGGCCAAGTCGTGCAAATTGCACATCTGAGCACGAAGGGCTTTGTAGCGAGCAAATGCATGTGGAGATCCTGAGCGACGGGCGGTCTTGTACGTGTCGTCTCTCTTACGCATAAGCATGGGTAGTTCCGCTGAAATTCAGGGCTTTCGTTTTAAAGACAAAGTGACTGTACGGAGAGGTGCAACAGCATCAAAAGCGTCCATAAAGGGGTTATGACAGTGTTAAAATTTTGAAAATACCCATTTTTTTTATTCACTTTTTTCATAGTTAATAGTCTGTAGAATATGGTCCTGAAAGCCGTTTTTGGCTAAAAAAATTTTCCTCGAAGATATTAACAAAAAACTAACAAATCTGTTTCAAGTAAATTTTTGAAAAATCGTGATTTATAAATATTTTAATTAGGCCAAACTTGTGGAAAGGATTGTTCTAACCCACTTTTTACAGAGTAATTTCATGAGAAATCTTACTGAAAATATGACTTAAAAACCGTTTTACAAACCGTTTTTTTCTCAAGAGTTATTAATTTAATTATTTCCGTAAAATAAATAAAATCTGTAAAATTAATTTTTCTATGTGTGATTTTATGTTACTAAACTCAATGTGTTAAAGTAAAGGAATTCAACAAATTTGAATTTGCCACTCGAATAGGTTGTGCCTCACAGTGTCTGGTCGAGAATGAAGATTTCTGTTTGATCGGTATAGTAGAATTTTCTGTAAAGCAGCAGAAAGCAGCCAAACAGCTGTTTTTCATCCAAGACACTAGATCAGTGCAGTTAGTCTGCTAGCTGCTGTAGCAATGCTTATAACCTTAGTGGTGTTGCAAAAGTGCAAGAGCTTCAGCAGAGTACAACATTATTCAGATAAGTATTCGAAACTAATTAGTAATAACAGTGTTCATAATGAGCTTTTTCTTTGTTGGTATGTTTTTTGCTTTTAGGTATACGGGTGCAAGCCAGCAAAATGGGAGCTTATATTGACTGCCTGAAGTATTATTTTGCATACCTTTTAAGAACTTGAAGTGTATTTAATAATGGTAAGTATTGTATGTAACTGTAATTCATAAACATAACTTGATTATGAATAGCTAACGATAATTTTTATTTTATTTTCAGCTTCTAAATGCTATTATCACACAGCATGACAAGCGCGTACCATCAAATATACTTTATTGTATGTATATTTGAGTACCAAAAGCAAATCAAGGTATGCCGGATATTTTCTGTAAGTACAGCTGAGTTCATTTGTAGGATTTACATTATAAACTTTAAATGCCTTTTACTCAAATTTAGTTTTTTCATGCTTTTGATGTACTTGCCGCAGCTTTCTGAAGGAACCGTAACATCAATCCGGATGAACCAAAGTGGAAAATCTTCCTAATGAGTACGGTCACAAACTGAGGGGAGCAGAATTGGCAAAAATAAGTTCTAAGTGAATGTTACGTATGTTTACATATGTAACATTCACTATAATTATTAATATTGTCAATATATGTTTAATTAATTATATTAATTTTGTGTTTTTCAGGAATCTGTTCCACTTAGTCTGAGACCAGACTCATAAGGAAGATTTGGCACTTTGATTCAACAGGATTGATGGTACGGTTCCATCAGAAACATGCGGCAAGTAAATAAAAGTGATGAAAATCATGATTTTTGGTAAGCAAATACCTTTAATTGTTTTTAAATGTTACACTCACTTTATGCATATTATTTATGCATAAAAGTGATGTATAATACTTGTATTTGAAAGCAAAAATATAGTTTTTAGAGCACCTATATATCTATTAATTTTTTACAACACTAACAATTTTTCTTTTTTTTTCAGGTTTTAACACTGTCATAACCCCTAAAAGACGACGTAAAAGTGCGCTCAAGGTCGTCAACATACATCAGCTCAGTGTCAATTAAGACGGTTGAATGCCTGGCAGGAAAATGCAAGTAGACTCATTAACGGAGAAGGTGAGAAACAGGTAAAATTTGATTTTAGCTAGTCGACGAGTACATTAGAGCTGACCTTGGAGACAGCGCGTGCGAATGGTCACACTACAATGCTAGGGCTTCGTGAAGCAATAGGTGATTTAGACAAGGTCATGCCCGGCGATGAAAGGTGAATCTGATTTTCTATAGCTAAGTACAGCTGCAGGATTTTTAACGATAAACAAATCCAGCCACGTATGCGTGGATGGGTGATCCTGACAGAAGGTGTGATGAGTTGGTTCCGAGGGCACAACTGAGTAAGAATGCCACTCAATCAGATCGTAAAGGTTTCTGGCTCCCGAATTCTTATCAGACATATTGAGATTGAAGTCATCTGTTATAATTATATGCTCAGAGTTCGGCAGAAAAAGCAATAGACGGTCAAATAATTCGCTAAGATAGGGCGAGGCAGGCTTACGATAGACTACTGCAAGAAGTAATTTTATTTCTAAGTACTTTAATTCAAGAATTAAGAAGTCGAGCGCTATATCGCTTGAATTAGCCAGGATCTTTGCAGTGAAGCAGTCCCTAACATATTCTCCAGCCCCTGCCCAGCTGATCCGCACGGTCAGCTGTAAAGAAATTAAACTGCTGAAGTGTAAGGTGATCATCCGGTATGTCAGCGTGAGAAAAGTTTCGGTCGTAGCGAGACTCCAATTGTGTCTCCGACTCTTGTACTTTATCAGTGGCCTTGGAAGGACAGGTATTGGTGTCCGGGGCTGGGTTCAACGGGACAGTTGCTACTGACTCTGATGAAGCAGGGCTATTACTAATTTGAGCCAGGAAAATGGCACCTGGGTGAAAGTCACCTTGACAAGTGGGACAGGAAACAACGGTCGTTTTAATGTGAGAAGTACACTTTTTACAAACCGATATAAGTACCTCGGTACAACGTGCTAAATCGGACTAAGTTAAACGCAAATACTAATCTATTAAATAAACAATTAATACATAATTTTAGAGACATCACAAAATAATTACAGAAGTGATTAAACGCTCTTGCAGTAACGACTAACGACAGCCTATGCCCAAAAGAATAACTAATGAGAAACTAATGAAAAAAGAGTAGTGGCGCGCATACCAACACGTGCAGAAAGCGTAACTATAATGGACCCGGATGGTAAGATAGTTCTTAGGCGGTACACGGGTAAAACGAATAACTGTTCAAGCTCCTCTCAATTGGTAAAGTAGAACTCATAGATTACCAGTACCATTTGCACAGTGTATATAATTGAAAAATAAACAAGAGCGAAATTAATGAAGTCGCGAAGTTGCATACGGCAACCGAAACAAAACTACAAGAGTGCACTATGCAAATAGCACTGGGAAAATAGCTCTGACGTCACTCGCACTTAACTCGCCACGTGGCCGTGCCGGCCAAATCTCGTAACCATGCTTTAAAGGCTTTAAAAAAGCTCGCAACCGACTTATATACAAAAAGAAATGCGACGATAACTAATACGACGCACACTGACCCAAAAATACTAACACAAAATACACAGACGCGGATAACTATACACAAGGAGACGTTCACGCAAAAATTCACAGAGCCCGAGGACCGGTCGAGTAACTTGCTGCTGTCGAGAGTTTGTTGCGTAGCACTGCTAGCAGGTGACGACTAGGAGGAGACGGCGGAGATGGAGAGCTCAGGTAGCACCAAAGAAATGTCCCAGGTAGGCCCGGTCAGGTGAGACTGAAGGTCACTTGACCAATTCCTTTCTCCAATCCTCGATAATGAGGGTCGCTCGACAGTATATGAATGGAAAATGTCGTTACTGGGTTTCGACAATAGCAGCAATAGGGCGGCAATATTACAGCTAACCTCAATGCTTTCGGTACAGGCAAAATCGGAGATCACTGGCTGATAAGTAGATATAAAAATGCTTGCCCGATCTCGCTAAGTTAAAATGGCGGCTTATTGCAAAATTGTTATTCTATTATTTCAAATGCATCTCTATTTGTGGCATATAACAATAAATCGATGCGACAGTCTGCAATCGCTAGCTTATAGCATACTTAACAAACGCTAAAAAGAACTTTTCTTCGAATTAATATTTAACAACATTTTTAGCAATAAATGTCCATTTCTGGGTTTGTATCTCAGCCAATTTTAAAGTTGGAGAAACGCGGTAAAATCCATCATAAAGTGTGTAAAAAACCATGAATTTTCTTATAAAAAACATCTAGATCGGACAAATAGGAGCCGAGATAACAATTTTTTTTCAATCGCCAATTACGCCGAAACTTAATATTTTTAGATGAAATTTATCACAGTGCTTGTTCAAGATATACTCTAGAAGATCCGATTGTCCGAACAGCTATAGATGCCTTAGTTCGGATGAAACGACTGGTGAAAAAGACAAAATCAGTGCGCACGGCCGCGCGGTGGTGGGGGGAGCCCCACTGCGGCGGCGGACAGGATTTTGTGAACCTTAATTGTAAATTTATTTTCTCGGCAACTAAAGTAGCTATTGCAATACTTTTTTTTTCATTTAATGTGTTGTTTTCTCAGCTTTTTTCTCTGTTGATTAAATTATCATTAAATTAACAGAAATGCCTAAAATTGTCATTTTTTGCATAAATTTTAATATTTTTTTACCAAGCGCATAATATACATAAATTTGAATCTAAAAATATTATTATAGTTACACCCGCATAACATATATATGTATATGTAAACTAACAACCGGCTCTTTGTGTTTTGAAAGGCGACTTTTCAAAGGTCTAGTTTTATATAAAAATTATTATTTTGTTTATGCGTATCTTCGAAATTGTAAACCCTTCCCTCTTAAAAGTGACACCCTTCCTCCAAAAATTGACACCCTTCCAACAAAATAAAATTCCAACAAAATCGCCTTGTATATCCTCTATAAATATGCAAATCCGCGCCCCCTTTATCGATATCGATCAATCAATCAATGTCGATATCCATCCGGTGGCTCCACCTATAGATAAGCAATCGAGTGCGCTGCATTCAAAATCCTCTATCCAAATATACCACTCACTGTAGACGGACATCTAACACCAACTAGTATCCTTTAGTTGGCAGCCGCCGTGCCTCTATACCTACAGGAAAGAATCCTCTATGTCAGTACTGTACAGTTTGCCAGTACAGTACTCTCCAGTCACTCTCTCTCTCTCTCTCTCTCTCGCGCTTACACTCTGATTCCCTCTCTCTCACTCTGTCTCGCACTCATACTATGTCACATGTACGTGACCGCGCTCGCTACTTCCTGCGACTCTCCCTCTCTCGAACGCCGCCAAGTCGCGCAGGTGTGATCAGCTGCGTCACATCCCACGCCCTGCACGGGGTCGAGCAGAGGCACTTTTCGCGAGCTCCGCCGGCGCTGGCTCCGCTACAGGAGCTGTCAACTCGCCTACGAAGCTCGTCAGCTGTATAATAATTTCAACGACGGAGCAATATTTATTGCTACGTCGCAATACCCCCCACTAAATCTTTGATATTCCTGAAAATTTTGATATTCTGGAGTATCAAAGTTTACCTCTATAATTTCATTATCCTCTATATCCACCACACAACAAAAATACTTTATTACAGCTTCCATGAAACCGAAGATATTCCTCTATACCCAGGTTTACTATAGAATCTTCTCAAAATTTCTTCTGTTTCTGCTCCAAAAATAAAAACCGATTCCTGAATACATGAACTCTACCTAGAAAAACAAACAAATCCTCTCCACAAAAATAATTCAGTCTAAAAAAAACAAAAAAACTTCTCAAACTTGACTGACCACCAAGAAATTATCAGTCACCTCAAACTAGGACAAGTGAAGAAGAATTTCAAACTGCGATTAACCGCCAATTCTGAAATTAGAAATTATATGCAATATAATTTCCACTTCCCCTCCCCTAAAAAAACATCCACCTTCTCATTAACTGTAGGACCAGATTTTTATCCATGCACATCCAAAATCTAATGTCTCTACACTCTTCTCAAATCGTCTTATTATAGTGTTTTTGTTTTTAGTTATGACACCCTTTGAAACATCTTGTACTACCTCGAAATGTGAACCCTTACGTTCAGATCCTAATGACTCCTTCTCAAAAAGCTTACTACTACTCAAACCAACCGGCCTTACAACGTCATGATTATGCACATTGCTCCCAAAATTACCAATTGAACATGTCTTCTTCATAACGTTCACCTTCTCGCTCAAAAGTTGATCCACTATTTTTGAATTAACATTCAATTCCTCCAATTGCGGATCACTCCTCAAATCAAAATCTTCTCCACAGGTCGTAATATTCTGTTTATTACTACCCTTCTTCTTACTGAAATATCTCTTCCTCTTCCTAAAATCCTCTGCACTACTTCTACTGTTGACACCATCACCAATACTCCCACGACGTACTGTAGGTTAATCACTTGTCCTCAGTATTCATTTAAGGGGTTATGACAGTGTTAAAATTTTGAAAATATTAATTTTTTTTTATTCACTTTTTTCACAGTTAATAGTCCGTAGAATATGGTCCTGAAAGCTGTTTTTTGCTAAAAAAATTTGCCTTGAAAATATCGACAAAAAACTGATAAATCTGTTTCAAGTAAATTTTTGAAAAATCGTGATTTTTAAATATTTTAATTAGGCCAAACTTGTGAAAAGGATTGTTCTACCACACATTTTACAGAGTTATTTCATGAGAAATCTTACTGAAAATACGACCTAAAAACCGTTTTACAAACCGTTTTTTCTCAAGAGTTATGAAATTATTTCCGTAAAATAAATAAAATCCGTAAAATTAATTTTTCTATGTGTGATTTTATGTTAATAAACTCAATGCGTTAAAGTAAAGGCATTCAACAAATTTGAATTTTCCACTGGAACAGGTTGTACCTCACAGCGTCCGGTCGAGAATGAAGATTACTGTTTGATCGGTAAAGTAGAATTTTCTGTAAAGCAGCAGAAAGCAGCCAAACAGCTGTTTTTCATCCAAGACACTAGATCAGTGCAGTTAGTCTGCTAGCTGCTGTAACAATGCTTATAACCTCAGTGGTGTTGTAAAAGTGCAAGAGCTTCTGCAGAATACAAAAATTATTCAGATAAGTATTGAAAACTAATAAGTTATAATTTATCCGTAAAGAACTTTTTCTTTGTTTCTTTATTTTTTGCTTTTAGGTGTACGGGTCCAAGACAGCAAGATGGGCCTATTATTCTGACTAACTGGTATATTATTTTGTATACTTTCTAACAACTTGAAATGTTTTTGATAATGGTTAGTACTGCACATAATTGCAATCAGTAGTATAACTTGATTATGAATAGGTAACGATAACTTTTATTTTATTTTCAGCTTCTATATACTACTATCATACAGCATGATGTACGCGTACCACCAAGTATGCTTTATTGCATGTATATTTGCGTACCAAAAGCAAATCAAGGTATGCCACATAGTTTCTGTAAGTATAGCTGACTTCATTTGTACGATTTACATTATAAACTTTAAATGCCTTTTACTCAAATTTAGTTTTTTCATGCTTTTCATGTACTTGCCGCAGCTTTCTGAAGGAACCGTAACATCAATCCGGATGAACTAAAGTGTAAAACCTTCCTAATGAGTACGGTCACAAACTGAGTGGAGCAGAATTGGCAAAAATAAGTTCAAAGTGAATGTTACGTATGTTTACATATGTAACATTCACTATAATTATTAATATTGTCAATATATGTTTAATTAATTATATTAATTTTGTGTTTTTCAGGAATCTGTTCCACTTAGTCTGAGACCAGACTCATAAGGAAGATTTGGCACTTTGATTCATTAGAATTGATGGTACGGTTCCATCAGAACCATGCGGCAAGCAAACAAAAGTGATGAAAATCATGATTTTTGGTAAGCAATTCCTTTAATTGTTTTTAAATGTTACAGTCACTTTTTGCATATTATTTATGCATAAATGTGATGTATAATACTTGTATTTGAAAGCAAAAATATAGTTTTTAGAGCACCTATATATCTATTAATTTTTTACAACACTAACAATTTTTCGTTTTTTTCAGGTTTTAACACTGTCATAACCCCTTAAGTATCGTGTTTCCATTATCAACAGTAGATCTTCTCAATACAACTTCTTGACTATTTGTAGTATCCTGGGTAATACCAACTGATAAATCTTCACTTGCTGTGTGCAAATTTTTATCCATACTCTGTTCTCTAGAAATACTGCCATACCAATTAGCAATCAGAGATTCGTGGTTTCCTCTATTTACTTCCACTAAACCACTACCTCTATTACCATCTTCCAATCTTCCAATGTTATCACTAACAGTTCCTACATCTATGCGGAGGCCAGGGAACAGAGCTATGCCCCCGCCCTGCCATTTCCCAATTTATTCCAAATATCACAATCCGCACACTCTCTGAGGGTGATCCCAGATTTGTTGCATAATTGGCAATAAATATCTGTTGATGCTTGCGCATTACATCCATTCGCCTTATGTCCCATCTGTTGACACCTATAGCATCTAGTGTCCGGACATCTACTGGCAATATTTCCATCCTTTCCACAAGCATAGCATCTTGCTGAGCATTCCCTCGTTGATCCTAAAAACTTCCTCTACGCTGTAAAAAACCACCATTTTGCCCTCCAATATCCACACTTCCACCAATATTCCAACCGGAAGACTGCTGTTGCGGCTGCTGTTGTTGCTGTGACTGATTCTGATTCATTGGAACATTCACTCCAGCCTGATTATTATACATAATCTCATTACCACTATTCCTTGGAGTGCCGGATCTCTTACCTCCCGATGTTTTCTGACTTTTAGGTTTCGCTGGTTCAGAAGGAATTACTTCCTCTGCCGCCACTGTTTTAATTATTCCTTTGTCACGATCCCTCGGAAGATATCCATCTCCCGGAAACTTCATTCGTTCTTTTGCAGGTGGAGGTTTCCAACAGTCATTCATCTCCTTAATTCTCTCATATTGCCGACCATACCTCTCTATATCCTCTAAAGAGGTAATCCTCATATTTACCATAAAATTTCGATATTCTGATCGAATTCGTTCATAGGCCATGCGTATTAATTCTCTATCGTCCGGAGGATTGTCTAAGTGATCCACAATATATTTGAAATAATCGATGAATGCCGTGATCGGTTCCCCCATACATTATGTTCTTCTCAGCAAGCAATAACATAACCGGAAAAAATAAACATTCATTTTTGGAGCTTAGCTTACGATGTTACTAAAGCAAGAAAGTGATTTTATCTTTGTTCCTACCATCCATCTAACTCCAAAATAGGTGTGGCTCATTGATTTAGCACGTACTTCAATCATTTATAGCTTAAAATTCAAAATGATTCTTTCTAAATTTTTTAAACAAAAATATTGATCATGCACATATCGGGTAATATGGTATAATAGGTCAGATAAGTAGTTTATTGCCAGATAAATACAGAGGGGTTCTAAGTGGCTTATAGGTCGCCGGTAGACTGACTAGGTGAGTCGTTGAGCTTTGGCTCACCGACTTCTACATGTCCCAAAAGTGCATAGTATGCACTTTTGGTGCGTGACTTCGCGCTTGGATGCTCGGTGCAGATGCTGCGCTTTAGCGCATGGTCGGAGACACCGGACTGGTCCGGAGCTCATGTAGCTCATTTAGAAAAAAATGGTCCAGATGTACAAGTGCTGTGCCTTGGAGCTACAGTGTGCGTGTATAAAAGTATATATGTTTGATATTATTTTTTTTGTTATAATAATCCAAGAAATCCTGGGCACGTGCGCAAAATAAAAAACCGTGGCATCGTTGAAAGTAACTTTATTAGGTTAAATGCACCCGTACTCTGAGGAGGTCCTCAAGCGAACTGACTAGTGCTAGTTGTAGTCGCTAGAGCGGCACTGCATGTGCGAGCAAGCACGCGAAAGAAGGCGTGGGGAAAATCTGTACGAATTGTATGGGACGTACACTAACACTCCAACACTCCCTCCCGTTCCTTACACTTCTCACTCATCACAGTTACAATATTATTTCTTCTCATCAACTACAATATCGCCTCGCCTTAAACATAGTATCACATCGTATTACATAGTATCACATCGCCTTAAACTAATGTTATCTCGCACTTAACATAATATCGTCGCTCCTAACGAAGAATAGCACAGTTCAAAAAGATCGATTTTCAAAGGTTAATATTAGAGCGTTATAACAAATGTAAACTACTACAACATGATAGATATTATGCATGTTGAACGAAAGTACAAATTTATGTAAGTCTAGACAAGTTTATATTATTGGCAGACATTTGATGTAGCATTCAATTTAGACTTATTTTGAAGTGTGCTAGTGTTCGTTAGGAGCGACGATATCATCTCATCAATAACATTTGGTTAATTACTATTACAATTATCATCGTTCGACTTCTGTTCTTCTGCTTATAGAAATTATTCAAATACATACGGGGCCTCTATTATCCTTTAGTTTTTAGTATCTGTTGGCAAGACAAAATTATTAGCAAATATTATAAAGTTTAAGATCACGTCTATAATCATTATCATCTCATCAGTATTTCACATTTACTCTCTTGTAACTAATCAGAAATTCATAATCAAATTCGCTAGTGTTATATGTTGTACCAGAGGCAGAGGTTTAGTAAATATATCAGCTACTTGATCTTTAGTCGATACCCATTTAATTTTTACAAGCTTTCTCTTCACACATTCTTTGGTATAATGTTCTCTCTTCTCTATCATATGGCTAAACTTGTTTCGTCTGTACATCTTCGCATTTTTGTCAGCAATTTATTATCAAATCTCAACTTCATGGGTTCAAAAGTTTTGTGCAGAATTATATACATAGAATTATTTACTAAAACCAATTCTTGGCACGCTTCACTCATTGCTACATACTCGGCTTGGCAAGTAGAGAGAGTAACATAAGTCTGCTTATGTGCTCTCCAGCCTATAGCATTTCCATATAACTTGATCACATATCCTGAGTGGTCAATGATCCTATGCAGTCTGCAAAACTAGCGTCTGATTATCCTCGCAATCCATCTTCAGCATTCATGTATACTAAACTCCAATCAATCGTTCCCTTTAGATAACGGGTAACTCTTTTTACTATATTCCAATCTTTATCTGTTGGATTCATTTGATGACAACTCAATACATTCACTGTATACGTGATGTCTGGTCTTATCGCATTCGCCAAGTACAGAAGACTTCCAACCGCTTCTCCGTATGGTACATTCAGTTTAATGTTACAATTTTTGTTTTCTCTCTCCTCTTCATTCTCTTTCTCGTCTACTGCGATTCGTCTTGAGATTTTATTTCGGTAAAACAGAATATCGTCATCGCTTTTATACTGTGACACGGCAGGACGGGAAACGCGCGAGGGCTGGGTCGTGCGACCACGGCGATGACGGCGCGAGCGGTAATCCGCGGCGCACGGTAATGACCGCATTCGCATTCCGTGGTGGTGGTGTTGCGCGGTGTGGCGCATCGATCTCCTCGAGCGTGCTCTCCTCCTCCCGTGTTCCTCGAGGCTTCACTTCGCGTCTAATTTTGGGTTAAGGGCGCCTTGAGCAAGTCTTCGGACCTCGGCTGACACTCTTAATCGTTTGGGCCGTTTCAGCCGAGGATATATTAAAGGATTGAATTGTACGGATTTGTGGATTGATATTGACTGATTTATTGTGCTGATTAACTCTGCTCGTATAATACACTCTCACTCGACATGTTGCTTATGTGCAAGCACGGCGATGGTTACAGCAGTTACACGGCACTCACAAATGAACGACACTTCTCTTACTCTTTTCTCCTTCGATTCTCTCGCTTCCCTTCGTTCGGCCATAACCTCGTTCCCTGTGAACGCGCGAAAACTACGACTACGCGGGTGGTGCGGTTGACTCTGGATTCACTCTGCTATTGCTTTGAATTTACTCTAATATTACTCTAAATTGTTCCCTAGCTGCTTACTCTTGCGAGGTTTGCGAGGTACTGATTCGCGCTCGCTCATCCATTCATACATATCCTCGGTGGTGTCATGGCGGCGGCTGTGGCACGTCGATGCGACTGCTGGGTCTGCGCGCCGCGCGCGGCCGCGTGTGGTAGTCGGCGGCGCTCCTACTTCATGTGCGCTCTCTCGCAGCTCGGCGGCCGTGACGTCACAGCGGCGACTCGACCCGCTACTCCTTGCGCGTTCTCTCTCCTTCTCCTACGGCGCGGCTCGGTGCCGGCGCCTGGCTACGGCTCGGTATTCTCCCCTGTAAACACCCGTGTGTTAGTGCATATTCGTTCTACTCGGTCTCGGGTGTCTGCAGGGAAGCTACCTGGCTTTTACGACGGAATCTCCGTCGCAAACTCTAATATAATCCTAATAGAAATGAGAGTTACCGTGAGCCTCGAAGAGGCAGCCGAGCATACTCAGCTCGCATAGCATCCGAAGAGGTGGCACGAATCGCCATGTGGAAAGGCGGTGAGCCCGCGCAGCAAGTACAAACGTTCCTTCCATAACCGCATTGGCTAGCAAGACAGTATCGCCGGAACGTCACCTAGCAACTTATAATTATCTACATATTTCCTATTTCCGCGATTTACCCTTTACCCGTATCTAGCTTCTCTATACGCTCCTCTATTACTACTATTTTTACCTTTGTTCTCGTCACTCTTCACATGTTTTGAGCTCTCAGTTCCGCTCCAGTTTTCTTGTCTCTGTTCGGAATATGGGCAATTGTTGGCCAAGTGATTCTCAAACTTGACACATTTCTAGCACTTTCTGAAATCCCGTAGATGAGGACAGTCTCTGTTAATGTGTCCGTTATAGTCACAATTCAAGCACCTCGTTTTCTTACGTTTGGTGCTTGTAGCCATCGCCGCATGTACACGAACATTTCTTATGTTTTTCTATTTCTTCCTGTATCAGGAAAGATTTTAATTCAGCACAATTCATATTTCTTTTATGCTGTGTTTTGAATAGAAAATTAACTGTCTGCATTTTAGGTGCACTAGCTGTTATTGCATTATAGAAACAACCTCTATTCTCTTCTTCAGATATAGATTATGCACCGGTTATGTGTTGGTAGTTTCTAAGAATATCTTCGTATCCTTCCCAAAATTCGGTAGCCTTTTCTTTGTTAGGAATATATTTAATTTCATGCAATTGTTCCTTTAAAGTCTCGCCGTTAAGTACACTTCACATTTTTTCAAATCCTTAATCTTTTCTAATATCTCAATCAGATATTTAATATTCGATACTTTTAATATACGGAATATATGGTTATATACGGTATATACGATACATACATTATTTAATATACGGTAAATACAATGTTCCGGTATATTAAAGGATTTGTCCATATTAAACTCTGAGATCAGAAATAAGTCATATGTACCGTATCAAAAGAAAATGATTTACAATGACATTAAATTTACAAAGAAATTTTTGAAGGAAAATCCCGAATTAATTTACACAAAAGCAGATAAGGTTAACGCCATGGTCGTGATGAAACGTGAGTCGTACATTTTGAAGGTTGAAGAGGCGCTTAGTGATGAGAGATTTTATAGAGTTGTAAAGGTTAATCCCGCGTCAGAAATTAAAAAACGTACTGGAAAGCTCATCGACTTTTGGGGTGTGTGTGGCGTTTGAAAAGGCGTATGGCCATATCAAGATTTATAAACCAGATAATCCTGTTCTCGTTGCCAACAATTACCCTCCATTGTTTAGAGAAAAATATTGTAAGAAGCGAATTGTGCGCAATCTTGGCCTTATCAGAGAAAAGGGTGAGGGCATAAATTCGCGTGACACAGCTAATAACGATTTTAGGAATAGATTCGCAGTGTTCCCTTATTATGAGGGCTTTAATGATAAATTAAGATCAGTATTAAAGAAGAATGACAAGTTGCTTTTTAATAAAATTACCGAAAAATTTAGTAGATTTATAAAACTAGGGAAGGATCCGACTATGAAGGGCGAATGGATCAGGAATGTCGTTTATAAAATTGATTGTTCTGAATGTGATTTGACGTACATAGGAGAAACATACCGTCCGTTAACACTACGAGAATCGGAACAAAAATGGTACATAGAGAAAGGAGATGTGAACTCCTCTTTTGCCGTCCATACGATGGAGACGGGGCATGCGTTTAATTTTGATAACTGAATTTAGCATCTGAGATTGGGTGCCGGGTGACAGCTAAGTATTGCGCGGGCCATAGCAGGGAGAGGTGGTGTACCGCTCTGTGTTCTCTTAGATATCCAACATGTGTTCGATAAGAAAATATACAAATTTTACAACAGTGGGAGGAAACCCTTATTTGTTGTGAAAGGCTAATTATCCATATCACAATAATAATAACAACCATCTAATACTTTTCGGCAACGTTTCGTCCTCTAATGTGGGACCTTGTCAAGCCTGTTTTTATTCAACAAACAATAATACAAATGTGAAAAATATATAAATATTCAACTTTTTTTATACAAATGTGGGGCTGAGTATAAGAGTAGGATGTATATATGCGTATGTATGCGTGTGTAAGTGTAGACGCGCAGCGTCGCTAGAGTGAGAGCATGGCGCGCATGTATATATTGTGTATGTACGTGTATATATGCGTATATGAGTGTAACGCGCAGCGACGCTAAAAAGAAGGAGAGAGAGAGAGCGAGAGAGAGACCGAAGGAAAGAGAGAGAGACGGTACGAGAGGGAGCATGCGCACCGAGTAAGTGACGATGTTTTGACATGTACGTAAGTCACAAGGGAGGGGACATCACCCCCGCAGGCCAGGGCCCGAGCGCGGGGCCCGACTCAGTTGAAGGGAGAACTCCCTCAGCCCAGCATCTAGCTACTGCAGCATCAGTGTTTCTATCGTATTGCCAGCATTTGTATTGTATCGCTTTTGTGTTATAACAATATAGTATTCAGTGAAATGTCATCTACGTCTTGTCTTACCACCCACTACCTCACCAAGATCCCACAAATTGGGGGCTCGGCCGGGATACAAGTGAATCGTGGAGTAAAAAGCCAAGACACGGAAGAGGACGCGAAACCCTTTGGAACGCCAAAGCTTCAAGTCAGCTAAGGACAATTTTTCTCACATCTCGCCGTAATTGCTTAGTGATACAATTACCGGCCAGAACCCGAGTGAAAAGAAATGCTTCGTGACCTGAGTGGACATCGCTTCGTGAAAAGAAAATAAGCTTGCAGAGATGCGAGAGTCAATGTTACAGATGCAGCAACAGATGCAGGAGCTGCGCACACAAAACGAGCAGTATCGCCAGAGAGCCGAGGACGCCGAGAGATCTCAGGCTGACAGGGCAGCCGCTCAGCTGGAACAAGAGCGACTTGAACAAGAGCGACTCGAACAAGACAGCCGCGTTCGCAGCCCGCAGGAGGAGCAACCGCGACGCCGCTGAGCCTCAACGCATAGAGGACGAGAGAGCGCGCATCAACGCCGAAAAGCACCGGGAGGTCGAGGAAGCCACAGTCCGTCTACGTCAGCTGGAGGAAGCAGCCAGCTCCAACCAGTCCGAGACGCCCAATAGGTCCGAGGGAGGCACAACATCTGGCAGATTTCGTGATGGCGGACTGCCGTTCGCCGTGACGATGGACCAACTGCTGAGATTTTCGGCAGAGGACGTCGTGCAAACCGTAACGGCATGAGCCGATCACGTTGCGGAGGATGCCAACCACTAGGGATGGTCTGAAGCTGAGACGTTCCTGGCCGCAAAGCGAGCACTTACAGGCACAGTGCGCCGCTGGCTCGACAGTCAGAGAGGCCTTACATCCTGACCAGCCATGAAAATCGGACTACAGGAGGCGTTCGGGAAGCAGGTTCCCGCATCCGACGTGCACGAACAGATGCGGAAGGACGAGACAATCCTGGCGTACGTCCAAGAGATGGAGTTCTACGGAGCACAAGGATCCATCACCGCAGAGGAGGTTCGAAGGTATATCGTTCGTGGATATACGAACGATACTCAGCTACGGATATTGCTCATGGGAGCAACTACACGCAGCTAACTGATTGACATGTTCACTGTCTAAGAGCAGGAATGCGCCTCGAGGCCCGACCGCACGACAGGCAACCGCAAGGGCAAAGAGGAGAGGACGTGCTACACGTGCCGAAAGCCAGGGCACATTGCCAGGGACTGCACATCGGAAAAAAGAGAGTGCCATATCTGCAAGCAGACAGGCCATATTGCCAAGGACTGTCCCAAGAACAGTTCTAGTACGAAAATTCCAGCCGCCGCTCTAAAGAAGCCCAAGGTAAATCACATCCTGCTAGGTGAAAACAGGAACAGATTTACAGCAACAATAGGCGGTGCAGAGATAGAGTGTCAACTGGACAGCGGCGCAGATAGAAATATCCTACGCGAGGACGTGCTGCAGGATATCAACTCAGACCAACGGTACGAGCTGCAGAAGGAGGTAACTACGTTGAGAGGCTCGGGCGGTCCAATTCACACACTCGGAGCCGTTACTCTCCCGACGACGATCAAGGGCACCGAATACGACATAAGGTACCTGGTGGTACCCGAGGCCAGTCTACCATCGCCAGTGCTGATCGGCGATTCCCTGCTCGACATGGCAGTCGGGAAGCTCAGCAAGGACGAAATTGTGCCACTAATCGGAGGCGGCTACATGCTCCAGCTTCAGTCAGAGCCAGACGACACGTTTGAACGCCTGACTGAACACATCAAGGCAGAATTTCGAGAGTAGGTAAGAGAAATTCTGCGGAATTATACTCCGAGACGAGAGGTCGAATCTCCGGTCACAGTGAAAATCGAGCTGCACGATCCGACACCAGTCGCCAACTGGCCGAGACGACTATTACCAGCAGACGAGGCACTCGTCCGCGAGACGATCGACAAATGGCAAAAAGACGGAGTCATCGTCGAGAGCAACTTGGAATGGGCCAGTCCGGTGCTCACAACAATGAAGAAAAACGGCAAAAAGAGAGTCGTCATTGATTACATACGGCCGAACAAGGAAATCAGGAAATAGCACGAGCCAACGCCATTTCTGGAGGACGCACTGGAGGCGACCGAGGGATCCGTCGTCAACACCGTCCTAGACCTAAATGACGGCTTCTTTCACGTTCCAGTGGAAGAAGAGAGCCGGAAAATCCTATCGTTTGTAGTGCCATGGGGGTAGTACGAGCCAACAGTTGCTCCTTTCGGATACTGCAACTCGCCCTCCGTATTTCAAAAATACTTGGCGAAAATCTTCAACGACCTGGTAAAGCAAAAAATTATAGTCATATATGTGGACGACATTTTTATCAGAACCAAGGACGAGGAGGAAGCGGTGGAACGCCTGCAGCTGGTCCTGAGTATCGCAGAACGGCACGCCCTACACTTCAACTGGCATAAGTCGCAAATAATGCAAAAAAGAGTCGAGTGTCTGGGCTATGATATTGAAAATAGCACGATATCTCCCTCAAAAAAGCATTTCGTGGCGATCGACAACGAGCCCAAGACCGTCAGAAAGCTCCAATCATTCCTGGGACTAGCAGGAACATTCAGGCGCTTCATCATTCAGAAATTGTAATGTTACATACATGTTATATAATCTTGCTATGGCCTGGTGAGAACATTCCAGCCAACCCCGATTCCTGTTATTGGATTGCAAAGTTCGAGTGGCAAGCCCTTTATCAGTATAAAAAAATATTGTCAGAATGTTGGACAAAGATTGTATAGTTTTGCTGGAATATTGATGAAAAAAATGTTTGCCGGACTGAATTTTTGTCACTTGTAATCTTGTAGTAACATTGTAGCAGAATCAAAAAGTCTCACCGCAATATTATTATCATCATCACGTACTGTATAAAATTTTGATAACAATATTACTGCCATATTGGACGACAACATTTTTTCCCCGCATTATACAATTGAAATATTGCAGCAAGATAACAAAATCTTACAATAGAGAAAATGATTCATACGAATTAATTAATTACAGTATCGCCTTTTAAACAAAATTCTTTGTATAATATTTATGAAGATCGACATAAAAACTGCGAAAAAGGTAAAAAAAAGTTTCCCCAGTCGGGATTTAAATCGAATACCTTTCGCTCAGTAAACTTGACCTCTATCCACTCGGCTATTGATTTGTGTTTGTCAAATAATTTTAAACCTAGGTTATAATTTGAAGCTTTTTGATCATCTTACGTTTTAACCTACACAACTTCAATGAAAAGAAGGCAGAAGGAAAGCTGACACCTATACCAAAGGAGGGAGTTCTGTTGCACATTCTGCATATCGACCACGTCGGACCCTTACAAGCGACAAACAAAAATTATAAACACTTGTTGGTCATTGTAGACGGATTTACAAAATACACATGGATATTCCCCACGATTGTTATTGATAGATGGCATCACATGTATCATATCAAATGTATGATGTACTTCATGAGTAAGTAGATATTTATTGTAGATATTAAATTCATTGAGCACTAAATTTACATGTTCCTCCTTAATACACAAAATAGTATCGTCTACGTATCTAAAATAGAACAACAGAATACTGTTATGGTTATCACATAAATTTTTTAAGACACAATTTTCTAAATCATCCATTACAATATCAGCAAACAATGGAGAGATAGGAGAGCCCATTGGAGTACCAAAAATTTATTTATAAATCATATTATCAAAAACAAAATAAGTAATATTGAACAAAAATTTTAGAATATCAACTAAGTTACTAAAGGGAATATCGCATTAAATTACTAAAGGGCATATCACATTTATTATGAATTAAATCAAACCGTTTGTCAATACTATTTAAAACCAATTCCATTGGTATGTTAGTGAATACAGAGATTACATCAAGAGAAATTAATATGTATCCATTAGGAATGTAAATATTTGAAAGTTTACTTTTTAAAACAAAACTATTATCAATATGAGAATTTGGCCTTTTGAGACATCTTTTAAGAGAATTATGTATGATGTTGGCTAATGTATAAGTTGGACTATTGATTGTAGAAATAATTGGAGGTACATCAGATTTGTGAATTTTTGGTAAAACATACGCTCTTGGTAACATAGTATTTGTTTGTGTTACTGCCAACGAATACTGGTAGAATTCTTAATTTTAATTCTAATCATAATGTACAATTGAAACGAAACATTATTTTCAATTTAGTTGACAGAGCAATATTATTGTCCCATATTGATTTCCACAAAGAAAATTTAACTTTAGTAAAAAACATGTTAGTCAACAATAATTATCCAGAGGTATTTATAAATAAATGTATGCGTCAAGGTATAAAATTACATAGATTTAAGAATATTAATTGTAATAATAGTCAAAATTTTAGTAAGTATAATGATACTTCATGCAGTAATACTAACAAAAAAATGTTGTTATTACCGTTTAATGAAAAATTCTTTTTTTTAATTAAATCTACATTTAAAAAATTCAATTTTACTGTAGTTCCTACCTTAATGAAAAAATTGAACAATATAGTCAAATTACGAAAAGATAAGGTCGAAATGATGAATGAAACAAACGTAGTGTTAGTCCGGGAGTCCTAGGATTTTACCAGGAAGTTCGTGCAAGAGTTTATTTTATAGCTGAAATATGTTGGTAGCCACTTACTGAAAGTAGCCCTAAAGTCTCGACTTCGGACCCGATCGGGAACATTGTTATTATTGCAAATTAAGTTACCAAAATGCATTTTTTTCGGTTTTTCTTGATTAACTTTTTTGTTACTCAATTTATGCAAAAACAGGCAGGGGCAAAAGTTGATCAGCATTGAATTTTCTATAAGACACATATATTCCGAAATGCAAAATTAATGTTTTTCCCGGCTAAATTGTTAAATAAAAAAAATTTTTTTTTCAATTTTCATATTGCCATGGTTTTTGTGAAATATGATCTTTATTTATCGGATTAGCCCTCAAAGATGACTTTTAGTACAGACAACGTAAAAATTGAAGCCCGATCTCGATATCTTAAAATGGCGTCTTATTGCAAAATTATTTAACCGAAAAGTTCAAATTGATGTCCAATTCGATCCAGGAACGATAATTGAATCAAACTATGTTTAATCGACAGCTTACGACGTAATTAACAAACGGTAAAAATAAATTTTCTTAATATTAATATTTAGCAACATTTCTAATAAAAATTTTTTTATTTCGGTCAATTTTGGGGTGAGAGAATCGCGGCAAAACGCATCTTGAAGTACATAAAAAACCATGAATTTTGATATAAATTTTGTTAAGATCGGACCAATAGGAGCCGAGATATAAACATTTTTTCAACCGCCGATTACGCCGAAACTACTTGATATTTCAAGTTAAAATTTGGCACAGTGCTTGCTGAAATCATACTCTAAATGATTACATTTTACCCAATAGCTCTACATGCTTTAGTTCGTCTAAAACGACCGATGAAACATATGAATTCATCGCGCGCGGCCGCGCCGTTGCTCCGGCCGAGCGGCGCGGTGGTGGGCTTAGTTGCAATTTGATTATTTCGGTAACCAAAGCTACTATTGCAATAAATTTTTTTTTCATTTGACGTGTTTTTTTCTCAGCTTTAACCTCATACTAATTAAGTTATCATAGGCACAATGCAAATACCGCAAATTACCAATTCTTTTGAAAAAGAATCTTTTTTGGCTACATACACATAAAATAAATAATCATAAAAATATTTAAATTTATCATAAAATAAATTTATATAATCATAAAAATATTTAAATTTATCATAAAATAAATTTATATCATCATAAAAATATTTAAATTTATCATATAAAGGTTGGGTAGCGTAATATATGCCATTAAAGGTTGTGTATGTAGCCAAAAAAGATTCTTTTTCAGAAGAATTGGTAATTTGCGGTGTTTGCGTTGTGCCTATGATAACTTAATTAGTATGACGTTAAAGCTGAGAAAAAAACACGTTAAACGAAAAAAAAATTTATTGCAATAGTAGCTTTGGTTACCTAGATAATCAAATTGCAACTATGGTGTATGAATTCTGTTCGCCGCCGCGCGGCTTCCCCCCCCCCCCCCTCCACCGCGCCGCTCGGCCGGAGCAACGGCGCGGCCGCGCGCGCTGAATTCATATGTTTCGTCGGTCGTTTTAGACGAACTAAAGCATGTAGAGCTATTGGGTAAAATGTAATCATTTAGAGTATGATTTCAGCAAGCACTGTGCCAAATTTCAACTTGAAATATCAAGTAGTTTCGGCGTAATCGTCAGTTGAAATAATTTTTGTATCTCGGCTCCTATTGGTCCGATCTTAACAAAATTTATATCAAAATTCATGGTTTTTTATGTACTTCAAGATGCATTTTGCCGCGATTCTCTCACTCCAAAATTGACCGAAATAAAAAAAAATTTTTATTAGAAATGTTGCTAAATATTAATATTAAGAAAATTTATTTTTACCGTTTGTTAATTACGTCGTAAGCTGTCGATTAAACATAGTTTGATTCAATTATCGTTCCTGGATCGAATTGGACATCAATTTGAACTTTTCGGCTAAATAATTTTGCAACAAGACGCCATTTTAAGATATCGAGATCGGGCTTCAATTTTTACGTTGTCTGTACTAAAAGTCATCTTTGAGGGCTAATCCGATAAATAAAGATCATATTTCACAAAAACCATGGCAATATGAAAATTGAAAAAAAAATTTTTTTTATTTAATAATTTAGCCGGGAAAAACATTAATTTTGCATTTCGGAATATATGTATCTTATAGAAAATTCAATGCTGATCAACTTTTGCCCCTACCTGTTTTTGCGTAAATTGAGTAACAAAAAAGTTAATCAAGAAAAACGGAAAAAAAATGCATTTTGGTAACTTAATTTGCAATAATAACAATGTTCCCGATCGGGTCCGAAGTCGAGACTTTAGGGCTATTTTCAGTAAGTGGCTACCAACATATTTCAGCGATAAAATAAACTCTTGCACGAACTTCCTGTTAATAAGGTTTTGAACTCCCTGACTCCCGGACTATGTATGGATTGCATTGCAATAATTGTGATGCGACTTATGTTGGTCAGATGGATAGAAATCTTAAGAAACGAATTGATGAACATAAAAAAACTACTCTTGATAAGTATTTACCTATTTCCTTACATTTGAAAAATAATAGTACTCATTCATTTGCGTTTGATAATGTAAAAATTCTTGATCATGAAATTAATAGATATAAACGTTTAGTTTTTGAAAGTTTCTTTATTAATCTGAATTGCAATAATATCAATAGACAAGAAGATTTTAATTTCATCATTAAACAATATTTGAGATTAAATAGTTTGTTTGTAAAATAATTATTTCTGCATGTTCATTTTTAATTCGTTTCTAATTTTTCTAATTTTTCTTGTGGTTTGGTTACATATTAGTAAAAATAGTTATTTCATTATATGCGATAGGTGATTACATATATAAGTGTATATCAAGTTTCCACTGCTACGTTGATTTTTGTCACAGACTGTACTTTAATTGGCTTTGAATCTCCTTTAGTTTTTAATTACTATATAATCAAAACAAAAATTTTGTAAGTAAGTTAAATCATTCATAATATGTCGATTTGGGTCGTATATTTAAATTAATATTCGTAATATTATAAGTGCGACATTGAATATAGTTTAAGAAAATGCAAACATTTTTTAAAGTTAGTAATGTACTGGAAGGATGTTACTTTCTATTTTGAATTTAAAATGAAATTGGAAAAATGGGAATAGGGAATGTACACGAAATAACTACACACAAGATTTACTTTAACTGCCTGGCGTTTATTTAAAATACAAAAAAAAAGGGAATAACGGGCGACTGGCGACCGGCTGTGACTCGCGAGTGCGCACTGACAAATTATTTTTGAAATTGTCTACCTGGCTGTTCTCTTGATCGGCTCTTCCTCACGTGCTGGTGATGTCGCGTGCCCTGAAATACGCGCGGCACAAACTCTCGCGAATTTTCTCTCAACACACTGGAAGTCGTGGGAGAGCTAACGTACTTGTCCGGAGGGAATCTTGGGAATATCCTATGTCGCTGTTCCCTCTCTGCTATCCAACAAGATTCTGACTGTTGCGCCCGGCTTGCTCGCGGCCGCGAAGTCTCTTCCTATCTCGCTCGCACGCATTACAATTTCTCCTAGATCGCTCATTTACGTCATTCACGTGATGACGCGCATTACGACAATATAGGTCATCAATCTTCTTAGCGCCATCTTAACAATTAGTTCGCCCGCGCGCGAGATTGAAATTGACTCCTTTACTCGGTCTGGCTGTTACTCTCGTATTATCTTACGTCTGGCTGCACTCGTACATTTTTCTTTTACAATTTCTCTGTTCTTTCCTTCTCGCACGCATGTCGACTGTGGACGGAGCCGCAGCCCTCCACCTATTGCCAATAACACTCGAGGCACGTCGCTTACCTCCACTCGTTCGCTCTCATTCTCATTCTCTCTCTTACAATAGTTGTCTCTCTCGCACACATTACTCTGCCGCTCTTGCCAACATGGCGGCGGCCGCTCGCACGCGTACGCCTCGTGGCATCGCTTGCTGCGCTCTCAGCTGTTGTCGCTGCTACTTCTCTCTCGCTCGCTCTCGTGTGCCGCTGCGTGCTACTCGTTGTCTTCCCCTTACTCGCGTGGCGCTGCCCGTGGTTCTCACTCTCTCTTTCTCTTTCGCTCTCACTGGTTGCCTGGCGGTACTTCTCATACCTATAACACCACCGGGTATAAGTTTTTATACTTTTTACGGGGTGGCTCCGGTGGTGTCTAGGTGAGCATGGGCTGACGGTAGACCGTCACAGTGTGTATATATATATATATATATATATATATATATATATATATATAATAAAATGATTCTATCGCTCTACTCGAGTAAAAATTGATTTTTGAATACAGGCTCTGCACTGCATATTCTCACAATGGAGATCTGTATGCAGGCAGGCCTCAAAAAAATAAAAGAGAGAAATATAAATTTCTCTTGGCGTTTTGTCCCAGCTGTCAGAGTGGACTCCTCAGTAAGGCTCTGACAGCTTCCTTAGACGACCGCCACTTCGAAGAGAAGCGGCATTTATGTGGTCTTGGCCTGCGTTTTTCTCTTGCAAGAGAGAACTCTAGCATAGAGAAAAAGGCAGGTCGCCACCTAGCGGACGCTTATAAGAGCCAGTGTCAAAGTTTAGATGGTTTGCGACTCTATCACTCGAAAGTATAGTATATAGAATAAAATGACTATATATATATGACAACAGAAAAATTTATTATTTTTCGAAAAATAATAGATTCGTTGTACCTTACAATCCATATTTACTATTAAAATGTAATAGTCACATACATGTTGAAGTTTGTTCAACTGTTAGGTGTATAAAATATTTGTTTAAGTACTACTATAAAGAACATAAATGCGCTTTTATTGAAATGAAGTTAAATAAAGATGAAATTAATAATAATGAAAACAACAATGAATGCGCCGAATTTGAAATACAGTATGATGAAATCAAACAATATACTAATACAAGATACGTTTGTCCTCCAGAAGCAATGCATCGTTTATTACAATATAATATGAGTGAGTTGTTACATACCATTAATAAAATGCCTATTCATGATAAAGATAAACAACAAATTTATTATGTAAAGAATCAAGAAATTAACGTACTGAATAGGAATGTTGGAACAGAACTTACTGCTTGGTTTGAACTGAATCAAACAGATGTAGAAGCTCGGAATTATTTATATTCAGAAATTCCGACACATTATGTATTTGATAAAAATGCAAAAAAATGGAATAACCGTAAGCGATATCCGAAACCAGTTTTAAGTAGGATGTATTTAGTAAATCCTAAACAAAAAGAAAAATTCTTTCTCCGATTATTATTACTACATGTTATAGGAGCTACATCATATGAATATTCAAAATCATATAATGGAATAACATATTCAAGTTACTATGAAGTTTGCAAAGCAAGAAATTTAATAGCTACAGATAAAGAATGGGATAAGTGTTTAGAAGAAGCATCACAGTATAAATTTCCAAAAATATGTGCCAATTATTTGCTTACATTTGTGCATTTCGCAATCCAATTAATGCACCAGAACTATTTAAAAAATATACCACACAATTTTATCTACCAAAAATGTCTGATGAAGTTGGCCTACAATATGCATTAAAAGTAATAGAAGACATTTTAATTTCTCATTTTAACATCTCAGCAAATACATGCGTATATCATTTTATGTGAAAAATGAATTCAGCAAACATAAGGTAAAATTTCAACTTTATTCCATGGAATTATCTACTCATTCTACATGTGTGCATTTCAATTTAAATATTTTAATACTATTTCAGACAAACAGTATTAACAAACCACTATCAATATGTACACAGTATATAAATGAAATTTAAACAAATTAATTATAAATCAATATCTATAATTAAATTTATTCAACAAATACATGTGTATATATGTTATATTTGAAACTACGTGAACTTAACTTCTTGTATTTAAACTTTGTTTTATAATGTAAAGAAAGAAAATAAATATATAACACGCTATAAACAAATGTTTTCATTTGACAATAATCTACACCAAAAACTTCAACCGATTATATCCATTAACACTTGATAATAATTTTATTTTTGTAGAACTCTTTTTGAATAAAGAGAGGGGTAACCGGAATGAAGGGCGAGTTTAGCTAAAATAAAAGAGAATGGCTGGAATAAAGAGAAGAGTGTCAAGACAAAAAGGGATGGGTGGCCAGTTTATAGGGGAAGAGTGACCCGTTATATGGGGCTGTACCAGAATAGACAGATTTATAAGGCCGCCCTTCGCAGAAAATTGTAATAAACCGCGAAACATATATAATTAAAATCTTATATAACGCCTCGAGCTAAGCAGATTAAATGTAACCCGATCTGTCCGACGACTGTTTCTCGAATAATTATAAGTATCAAAAACAGCCACCCCAAATAAGGCAGAGCCAATCACAAATTGACAGCGAATCTTCCGAAATCCGCGAAGATCGCTAGTGATACGTGAATCACGCTATACCAAAAATAACCACCACTATAGGAAAGCCATGCATTCAGATCGGAAAAACCGGCACGTGCAGATTCTTTGCGACAATAGGGGGAGGTCAGAGCTTAAATAGCGTTGGAGGAAGAGAACCGTAGCTGAGTCAATCATCAAGTTTTCAAGAGCAAGGGCGAAGCTCTGTCCGTGACCTACCTACTCTATCAGAACCATTGCCGCCTACGAGGAACATCTATCTACAAGACGTTCGTCGCTAATCCCACTTCATCCGACGATCCGGAAGAACGAGGAAGTCGAGGAAGACCATCAACCCCGAAACCCGACGCTGCACTTTGCCTCAACCCGGCAGTAGGCCAAGCCATCTATTTCTGGGAATATGGTCGGAGCATCGAGGGAACTACTCGAAGCCTCATCGAGCTGCACGCACGATCATCTGCTTATATATACATATATACATACACCCACGCACTTAAGGTACCGGTGTTTTTCTGTTCGCGCCGCGTTCATTCACACTCACGTTTGTCTAACACCGAGTGAAGCGAAAAGGTAATCTCGAGATCCCGCTCTCCTACCCGGTAGGCCATGACCGTGAATACGGCAGCCAAAGGGGAGATTTATTTGTGAACTTATAATACGCAATAAACTCAATATACATATATACTGAACAACCGAGTATACAAATCCTTTATTCAAAACCATCACACCCTTATAACAATAAATATATAGTTGTGAGCGTCATTATTTAGACATAACAAAATCAGAAAAAGACATTTTAAGTCATAAAAGAAAAACACTGAAAAAAAATCTTAAAAAAAGTCTGAATTTGTTTTGAGCTTCCAAAGAAACCTCATAGGACAACCATATCTTAAATTGTTTATGGTGGCTGGATGCTTGGACGTGCTAACTAACCTTCAGTAAAAAATCCATTTAGGTTAAGCTAGTAATTTTTACTAGTGATGACGATGTTTTATCATTTATTTGTCACCAGGCATCTTTCTCTTTAATATAATGTAAGATGTCACATCACCCTACATCTTATACATTTTCTTATACATTTTTTTAGACATCCAAATAATAATAAATGTAATATGGTGAAATTGCAGTGTATTTTATAACCTTCCCAATTTATGAGGAAAGTTACCCCCATATACCCCATAAAATCACTTAAAACTTGAAAATGTATAAAATATGAAACGCAGTAAAAATTCAAAATTTCATACTAAATGAAACTAGAATTCAAAATTTCATACTAAATAACTCCATAGAAACACCATAGACCACCATAAACACCATAGCATCAGGTTTGTATTACACAAAATATAATTTTTGCCAAAAAAAAAACCATAAAATACAAAACCGTAATCATTTTAAAGAGTAGAAAGTCTTAAAAGAAAAACACTGAAAAAAAAGTCTTAAAAAAAGTTATAATTTGTTTTGAGCTTCCAAAGGAACCTCACAGGACAACCATATCTTAAATTTTTTATGGTGGCTGGATCCTTGGACGTGCTAATTAACCTTCAGTAAAAAAAATTAAGGTTAAGCTTGTCATTTTTACTAGTGATGACGAGGTTTTATTATTTATTTGTCACCAGAAATCTTTTACTTTAATATAATGTAAGATATGCTTAGTCGTTCGGACACTGTCGTGTGCCATCGGTTACAGTCGGTTTTACATACTTTTATGTGTTCACTACGCATTGCTTCTACATACGTACATATTTACTGATAAGCACATGGTTGTGACAAGTGGTTTTTAACCTCTTTATTTATAATGTCTTAGTAATTTACAATTAGTTTAATGGTATTAATTTTTGTGTATTATTTGTATAAAAAAAAATTGACTATTTATATATTTTTCACATTTCCATTATTGTTTGTTGAATAAAACAGGCTTGACAAGGTCCCACATTAGAGGATGAAACGTTGCCGAAAAGTATTAGATGATTGTTATTATTTTTGTGATATGGATAATTAGCCTTTCACAACAAATAAGGGTTTCCTCCCACTGTTGTAAAATTTGTATATTTTCTGGATATAAGAATGGCGAGGATTAATAATAACTGTGTTCGATAACCTTTGGCTGGCGGACTGGAACAGAATATCCTACTGGGAAGTTGGAGAGTCCGCGTCCGGGCAGCATTTTAACTATACTGCATTCATAGTTAATGTGGTGATGGGTCAGACTATTTGCTTTTGCCGCGCGAACTCTTCGGCCTATTAGATGAGGTGCTTCTGTACCGCCTCCTGTCTGTATATGCTGTCCGGTTTTACTTATTTTGGCTCTCGGCATTTGCAGGACGTTCGATGATCAGTCATTCGCTGTCCTTCGTCAGAATCGTATTCACATCTTACGATTCTGGGGAACTATTGAAGCTTCATACACTCTGCCGAATTGTAAGGCTGTGATTTGATATTTCGTTTTTTGGATATTTTGCATTTCTATTTCTTAACTGTTTTTATTTTATCTTGTACTTTAGCGCAGGGTTTTGCGTCCTGTGGAGTCTTGTGCTAATGTTTTTTTTTTGGTTATTTGTATTTTAAGGTAGAATTTTTGTGTTAATTTTTATTATTTTTATTATTTTTGTTATTTTTAAATTGTAATTTTTTTATAATTTGATGGGTTTTCTCATATTGTACAGCCCTGAATAGGAGACGTAAAGGTTTGAAACGTCGGCAAAAAAAAATATATATAGCTCGAAGAGATGCATAGATTCTTGTTTTTCATTAATTTACCACCATTGAGTGATAAAAGCAATAGAAAAAAAATCCTGTTTGTATTATAGTTTCTGCGGTTAATAGTCCTACATATTATCTCAATAAGTGCATTTTCATTTTTTTAAATAGCTTACAATTGAAAAAGTAATTAAGTAATATGAAATTTCCGGAAAAAATTATTTCGCATCTTTTGATCTGGTCTCGTTATTTTCGAGTTTGCTGAAAGACCTTATTATCTAATGTGATTGCTTCTAATGCTCGATGTTGGTAGAATGAAAAATTGAAAATCTATTCATCTCTTCGAGCCAATAATTTTTTTATTTTGCCAACGTTTCGAGCCCAGTAAGGCTCCTCTTCGGGACTGTACAATATTAAAGTAAAGAATATATACAAAAGGAATATTACAAAAATTTTTTTAACACAAAACATAATTTAAAATTACCAATAAGATAAAAATTGATGCTTATTTAACGCAATATACTGAAGAGAACCAATCTGGATCTTAACAGTTTACGGCTAAAATACAAAAATAAATAAGTAAATAATTGAATAAATTAAAAAACGCTAAATTGTCTTATTGATCCGGACCTAACACTGACTCGAACCTTCAACGTACAAATTCTTAGAAAAAACCCCCAGTGTTGCCAGATGGTGATGCGGCACCGGAGAGTGTCGATTACAGACTGTAATCAGATTAGCCTTATAGATCACCGCCTACTCTCGCAAAAATAAGAGAGGGAGAACACACGCACACAAGTTTGAAATACTTTTAAATTTCCAAACGCTACCGCGCCGTATGAAGCATCGAGAGAGCATATCGGCAAGAGAGGGGGCAAGTGTGAATCATCGAGCGAGCGAAAGAATTCGCGCCGCCAAGTCAACGTCACGATCATTGCTGTATTGAATAAAATTAATTAAATAACTCTCTCTCTCTCTCTCTCTCTCTCTCTCTCTCTCTCTCTCTCTCTCCCCACACACACACACACACACACGGAGTGGCACTTCTGCAGCCTTCCTTCTTCTCTCTCACGATAGATGCCGCGGCGACCATCTTGGACCGAAAACCTGCTTGTCATCGCCGGATTCCAAGAATCACGCCAATGCTCTCTGGATTTTTCGAGTCCAGGATTTCTTTTCTTTTGCACGCACTCGCGAATATAACTATGCTCATAGCTTTCATCCTAATCGTCATTGAGAGACGAAGAGAAAGCCGTGTACTTAACTGTATATCTTTTTCGCGAATCTTCACCTTTTCTCTAGCTCGTCATTATCACGCTTGCCTGATGGTTTTTCTTTCTTTCTTTCTCCATCGCTCCATCCTATTATGAATTATACATAAAAAAAATAGAAATTAAATGTTGGCACAACCCCCAAAAACAATAGAAGTAAAAATTACCCTCTCTGCAAGCATAGTAGGTATCAAAAACTTAAAAACTCAACTAATAATTAAGAAGATAATAAAATAAAGACTAAAATAAAGTGACATAACAGAAAATAACTTAAAAATTAGCTTGAAAGAAAAGCAAAAGGAAATGAAATAACAAAAAAACATGTCGCTGTTCCTCACTTACTCACTCCCTTACTCATAGGTCAGGAAGTGATCAACTACCCTTTACTTAAAAGTACGAAGGACATGACAATCACGAAGGTAAGAGGGGAGGGAATTCCAAAGGTAGGATAAGGAGACACAGAAGGAGTTTCTAAAGAACTCAGAGCACCAGGATGGTATGTCCAGTGGTGTCGCATCCCCCCTAACAGGCCTGAGTGAATGATGTAAAGCATATGAATTCAGTAAGTGCAAGGAACTATCTCCATCAAAAAGTTTGCTGAGAAGACAGACAGCGAAGTGTCTCCTTCGCCCTGCTGTCGTGAGCCAATGAAATTCAAGCCTGTAAGGGGAGATGTGCTCATCCCTGCTTAAACCACAGATATATCGAATACCAGTATTCAGAATTCTCTGAAGTCTTAAGTCTAGTTCCTTAGTGATGTCACAGTAGACCAATGAACAGTAGTCGAGTATATCAAAAAGAAGCGTCTGAATGAGATTAATACGTAGCCTATGGGTCGTGCTCATACGAAAAAAGAAGAGTCGATATATAAGTACGCGAGCACGCTTGCAGATATCTACTACATGCTCTCTCCAAGAGATAATAGAATTAAGAATCACTCCGAGACTACGCACTGGTGATGAGAAGTCAATCTTAACGTCCCCAACCATGATAAATGGTCAAGGCACTTTTGGTAGTCTACTAATGTAATACTCAGACCCAATAAGGTTAGTTTTAATCTTACTAGCATTAAGCTTCAGACCATTAGATACACCCCAACCCGAGATCCTATCGCGTTAGCTAACATCATGGCTGAACATGCATCAAGCTCTTCTAGGTGGCATTAGCTGTAGATTTGCAGTACATCCGTATAGATGATGTGCATAATATCAGGCTCAAGACAGAAACCGATATCAGTGATATCAAGAGAGAATAGTAACAACCCTATGACAGAGCCCTGAGGAGCGCCAGTATTAATACTAAGAAATCCAGAAACATTACCATCAGTATCTACTACAGCCTGCTCTCTACCAACAAGGTAGGATGCCAACCAGTGGATGACCTGCTTAGAAAGGCAGAAGACAGGCAACTTTGCGTGACAACATACGGCTCTCCGAATAATCACAGATCTGCTTATACATTAGCCACTCCATCGCCTTGGACATGAAATAGAGAAAGGAGATCGGCCGGTGTTTCAAGACAGCGTTTCAAAGTACCACTTTTTTCTCAGTTTTCCGAGGATACTTATACGCACTCTAAGTGTGTGTAAAAAAATTATATATTCCACCCGGTAATAAAGGTGAGCTCTTTTAGGTTTCGCTCGGGTGACAACTTATCCGCAGAATTTAAACAGCCTACTTTATTCCCTAGGTGCTTAATATACTATTCAATTTTAATGTTTAAATTGCATATATGACTGCTGAAGCATATATATATTATTTTGACAGTATTTATTTTGAAAAACTGAGTAAATTTTCTAAAAAAAGTGTTTGTTGAAAACCGCCTTCCTGAGGAGCTACACATTTTTGAAAATTTACAAGAATGCCAAAAAACCTGATTTCACCAATTTTCACCCTCTGCAGCTTGAAAGGGTTTGATGGAAAAAATCTAAAAAAATTGAGGAATTGTACTGCTCCGAGTAGAAGAGATTTAGGATAATTTGAATAAAAAAAACATTTAGTTGGTCGATCTCACTAAGAATCACTCATATATTAATATCAGCGCACTAGCTTGTAGATCATTCGAGATACCTTTTTGTGTAAAAATGAAGGTAAATTTTTATTTTCTTAATTAAATATACTAAAATGTACGAAAGCTCCAGAAATATTCAAATTTGCTATAATAATCATTTAAAAAATGTTTATTTCTCGCAGCGTAATAATTGAAAAAATATGAAATTTATGAAATAATCCTTTTGTTTGAAGGTAGAAAGGATGAATTTAAAGAAGCAATGAATCAAAATCATCTTGGACATCTTTTGACGATGCAAAGGACTAGTCTTTTTTGCACGTCTACCAGGCGGGGAAATCGGTAGAGACGGCGTTCGTGGTGGCTGGTAAGGAGAGGACTAGTTCTGGCAGCTTTCCTGGACGTAGATGATGCATTTAACTACACTACCAGGGAAGCCATGGCGAAGGGACTTGTGGAGCACGGTGTCTCTCGGACGGTGTTCAACTGGATATGGAGTATGCTGAGTAACAGGGTGGTCGAGGCACATTGGGGCGCGAGCTCTAGGAGATGCAGAGTGAGGAAGGGATGCCCTCAAGGGGGAGTACTCTCTCCTATTCTGTGGTGTATGGTAGTGGACGGGTTGTTGAGAAAGCTGGAGGATGCAGGTATATACGCGCAGACGTATGTTGACGACATCCTGATTCTAGTGAGAGGCGACAACGGAGATGTAGCGGCGGAATCCATGCAGTACGCGTTGAGCCTCGTGGAGGAGTGGTGCAATACAGTGAGGTTAAGTGTGAATCCCAGGAAAGTGAACGTCATGTTGTGTGCAACCAGGTACAAGAGCAATACGGTAGAGAGGCTTGCCTTGAATGGTATTCCACTGAAATTGTCGAAGGTGGTTAAATACCTGGGGATCACAATAGACTCAAAACTCAACTGGGGTAAGCACATAAGGGAAAAATGCCCGAAGGCTGTGAACACCTTCTGGCTGTGCAGGAGGACGATAGGAACACGCTAAGGACTGGGACCGATCCAGGTGGATGGTTTTACGAATCTACCATAAAATCGAGGCTGCAGCACGGTGCCCTGATATGGGCACATAAGTGCGACCAGAAGGGACATGTGGGGGTGTTGGACGGAGTCCAAGGGCTTGTGGTGCGAGGAATGGCGGAATCCATGAGGTCGACCCCGGCGGTTGCCCTGAAACTCCTGCTGAGAATCCCACCGCTGGCCAGGGACATAAGGGCTGACGCATTCAAGGCATACGTCAGACTCTCCGGAGCGAAGTCGAGTGATAGGTTCAGGGATGAAGGGATAATGAAGGAGATCATGAAAGATAGTGATTGTAAGGAATTCGATAAGATGGCTGGGGAATTACGCTTCACGAAACCATATAAGGTTATCATACCGCAGATATCAGAATGGATTGAGGGCACACGCTGAGGTTCAAAGACGGATCAGGGGGTAGGAGCAGGGACGTGGAGGAAGGGCGGTACCGAGGAATTGGTTTGCAGCCTGGATTCATACGCGACTGTATTCCAGGCAGAAATCAGGGCTATAAGAGAGTACTCTGACTGGAAATGGAATGAGGGAAGCAACCATCGGTTGATTACCATGTGCACAGATAGTAGGGCGGCGCTCCTGGCACAGGATGCGATCCGCATTGACTCGAGAGCGTTGATGGGGTGCAGACAGTCACTGGAGATGCTGGCAGGGCAAAAGGAGGTTAGGATAGTTTGGGTGCCTGGACGCAGGCATCATTGAAAACGAAAAGGCTGACCGCCTAGCGGGTAGGGGCTCTCGACTGGTAAGGGCTAAGCTCTGCAGGGTGGCTGTACCTGCCTGCGCTGTAGACGATGCGGTGAAAAGGTGGCTCCAGAAGGAGCTAGGGAGGAAATGGAGGGGGTCACCAGGACCCAGACAAGCGAAATACATGCTGGGGGTGAACCATCTCAAGAACGGTTGAACGCCCTGAGTAGGTCAAGTAAGACCGAACTCAGGCTGACGGTGGGATTCTTGACCGGACACTGGCGGGTGGTATAGCACCTGTACAAGATGAAGATGCACGGGGTGTGGCGGGTACCTGTTGGAGACAGCCCCACATAAAGAGAGAGAGAGAGAGAGAGAGAGAATTTAAATTTGAATTTGAATTTAAAATATCTTTATTACTGTACATTTTGTTGTACAAAAAATAATTGGATTAGCTTATAACTATTCAGATCTCTTGAGATTCATCTTGCAGCAGTCTTGTCTTTAGCTCTCTCTTGAATATGAATGAGGATGAAATGGTTTTTAATGAGCGTGGTAGGTCATTCCATATGAGTGCTGGTGAAATGTGGAATGACTTACGAAGCCTGGAGAGGGTAAAAGATGGTATATCTAGAGCCCTCACTTCCCCCCTCTCAGGACGGAGAGGAACGTAGGCATCGAAGTACGCTACCAAATATCCTGGCACCGCTGTGTTAAACATACGATGCAGGAAAGTGGCAGCAAAGTACTTTCGACGACCGGCGGTGGTGAGCCAATTCAACTCACGCCTGAGGGGGGAGACATGCTCGTCCCGCCTAACACCATAGATGTACCGTATTCCTAAGTTACTGAGTACCTGCAGCTTGTTGTCGAGCGTAGCGTTAATGTCACAGTAAACTAATGAACAATAGTCGATGATAGGGAACAACAGTCTCTGATTGGTGCTTCGCTTGAAAAAGTTTAGACGGTAAAATAGTGTGTGGGCCCTTTTGCAGATGTGATCCACATGGGCACTCCAATCAAGTTTGGAGTCAAGCACCACTCTGAGACTGCGGACCTGGGACTCATAGGGAACTCTAGTGCCATGTATAAGAATGAAGTCATTGACAACATTTTTCAATTTATTTAGATAATAAGGTGTTCCAAAAACTATGGCCTTGGTCTTTTCTACATTTAACCTCAGACTGTTATCATTAGCCCAGCACGCAATCCTCTCGGCAACAGCAGACATTCTTGCTGAGCAAGAATCTAGCTCCTCAAGGCAGCATTGGCTATAAATTTGCAGATCATCCGCATAAATCATGTGGGAGACACCATGATCAAAGCAGTATTGAATGTCACACATGTACAGGGAAAAAAGCAGTGGTCTGAGCACGGACCCTTGAGGGACTCCCGTATTGAGCGGGAGAAAAGTGGATAGATTCCCTGTATCATCTGCGACAGCCTGCCTTCTACCAGTAAGGTAAGAGGCAAGCCAACGGATGACCTGCTTAGACAAGCAGAAGAACGGTAGCTTTCTAAGGAGCTTAGCGTGACACACTGTGTCAAACGCTTTGCTGAAATCAAATACAAGGAGAAGAGTTACTCTCTTTCGTTCCATACCAAGCCTGATATCATCAGTGAGCTTTAATAAAGCAGACTGAGTACTGTGACCAGTGCGAAAACCAGCTTGAAGGAGATCAAGAAATAGTCTGGATTCGAGATATAAAGAGATTTGCTGGTGCACTAGCCACTCCAGCACCTTGGATAGGAAACAAAGAAGAGAGATCGGACGATAGTCCTTTAGTGCCGACGGAGACGGGACCTTTGGAAAATTGGACTCCCTAAGTGAAGAATTAAATATAGAAGTGAGATAAGGGCAGATAAAAGGCAAAGCCTTCTGCACAACAACTTGGGGAATCCCATCCGGCCCCCGAGCCTGGGTGGAAAAGTGAGAAACCGCCAGCCTCACATCCTGTTCCTTAATTTCGGAAAAAGTGAAGAGCTGAGGAAAGTCAAGTTCCTCAATCCAGAACAGTGCCTCGTCAACTGAAGGGGACAGGGGATCTGTACAGATTTCTGAGAAAAAGTTGTTATGCTCCTCAGAAGTGAAGCGTGCAGAGATGTTACTGCGTTTAGGAGGGACAATACCGAGATTTCTCATCTCTTTCCAGATCTTTTCAGGGTCAGTAATGGAGGAGAGACGGGAGTAATAGTACTCCTTCCTTGCCCCCTCCACCGCCCTTTGGGCATCGTCCCTTACTTCACGGTAGGCCAAGAGATCCATAGGGAGCCTGGACCTACGGAAGCGTCTGTACAGCCTGTCCCTCTCAGCCACCAGGCACCGAAGCTCCCTTGTGTACCAAGGATGCTTCATACGTCCAGTAGTCACAATAATTAATGGAGCGAGATGTCGTCAGTCAAGTAGGCGTCAGTGGCGTCAGTCAAGTAGGCGTTAAGAGTGTTGACATTCTCGTCAAGTGATGAATTAACGAAAGATGACCAGTCCTGTCGTTTTAGGGATTCTATTAGATCGGCCTGACAAATCCCTTTATAGTCACGGTAAGTAAAAGTTGAGTTTACAGATGGTACGTTACGGGGCATCGCAACGTCCAATGTGGCAGAGATTAAATCATGTCCGTTGATGAAGGGAGTGTCCGTCTTCCAGTAAGATAGCAAGTTAACTTGCTCATCAATTAAGCAGAGATCAAGCCAGGTGTCTGAGACTCGCTCCCCACGCAGACAATGATGCGTAGCACCGTATGGAACCAATTTAAGGGAGTTATCCCGTATAAGATCGCGAACGAATTGTGCATCAGCAGACATAGAGAGTTGATCAGCGTTAAAATCGCCAAGCAATACTCCAGCCGCATAATTATGCACATGGTTCGCGAGCTCCTGCACAAAATTGTTAGTGTCGCCACTAAGAAATGGGGCATGTGGTGGTCTATACACCACAGCTAAAAATGTTGGAACCATACCTGGAGCTGTGAGTTCACAGAACAAGTATTCAGGCTTACCTGGCTTTCCGGCCCAGATACCGTCAGAAGAAGAGATGATAAGAGAAGTCAAGCATGAATGAATATAGAGCGCCACCCCTCCTCCGTAGTTGTTTCTGTCACGTCTGTGCAGGACATATCCCTGAAGTTCAACGATACTGTCTTCTGCACGTTCATCAAGCCAGATCTCGGTTACAGCTATTACGTGGTACAGAGGACGAGAAGCCAGAAAGAGCCGGATCATCTCAATGTGACCCTTGAGAGAGTTCGTATTGAAATGACAAACTCGTAGACCTCCCACCAGACTCAATGATGATGATGGTGATGATGATGGTGAGCGAGAAGAAGAATGTGATGAAATAAGATGAACGATGCGTTCAGGCGTCGCTAATCCATCTTGAGAAAATCCCTCAGATCAGCAGGTGACAGGAGTAATACGGCGTGGTCCTCCTTCTTCTTCTTGATATAGATGCGCCCTTCACGCACAAAAGTTATGTAGCCATGCGCCTTGGCCGCCTTGTATGCTTCTATCCTCAGGTGGTGAATTTCACGCGGAAGCATCTCATTGATGTTGATTTTATCTTCGGGGTCAGGTGGTAACGCCCCCGAAGCCAGATACTTCACGCAGTCGAGGGAGACAGTTTTAAGAACCTTATGTCCAGCTATCTTAGCCCTAATAATGGACTGGGCCAGCTGGCGGGTTCTCAGAGTGACCGCCAGTGATGTTGTCTTCTTCCTCTTCTTGGACTTGTCCCTCGCGTTCAAGGAGGACGCTGTGGTACTCGCGGCTGATGTTGCTGCCGCAAGCTCAGGTGGTGGTGGTGCAGCGTCTTCTTGATTCTCCGGTGAACTGGAGAGCCTCCGAACGTCCTGGATGTCAGACGGTGCTAAGTCCGGAAGCAAATGTGAAAGGACACAACAAGCCAGTTGGTGCAGATCCGTCTGAGAGGTGGTATTCAGACCAGATAGCACCAATGTAGAAGAGAGCTCCCCCCGTTGACTTTGGAGGAGGGCGATCTGTCCTCGGAGTCGGCGCAGATCAAGCGCATTATTACGCGCTTGCGCATCACTGACCAAGTTGGTGGTCACGGCAGCAGCTGGGGCAGGAGGAGTGTCGAGACGTTATAAAATGTCCCCCATCTGCCTCCTGATGTCGGCAAATTCCCCTTCATTCGCATCGAGGCAATCCTTCACAGCACTGAGGCGACCCTCAACCTCGTCGATACGGTTGGTAAGATCTGGCAGGTCGTCTAGAATCCTGATCTTCGCATCCACTGCATCTAGACGAGTTTTTAGGTCTAGGCGAAGATCAGAGGTCGCCTTAGCCTGATTGACTTCAAGATCCCTGATGGCTTTAATGACTGCCTCAAAGGGGTCATTGTGTTTGCAGGCTGTTGGTGGAACACCGGGACTTTCCTTCCTTGTCGATGATAGATGGCGTTGATGTTGTTGCAGATGCTGAGATGTAGAAGCAGCGGTGTTAGTACTTGAAGTCATCCTGGTAATGGTGGTGAAAACAGAGGTTGCTACAGTGGTGGTGGTTGCAGCTGTAGATGTTGACGTAGTGGTAGTAGTGGCCGTGGCACCAGGGGGTTGCAGTGGAGGGACGCTGTTCCTCCTTTCCATACAAGATGTACATGCCTGGCAGGATCGCCCATAATGCACCGAAAATACCATAGCAACACATTTTGCGTGATAAAATTTATCACATGTCGCATTGCTTTGGCTTTTTAGTTTTTATCTCTAGCTTGCAGTAATCGCATGTTTCATAAACATCATCCTCATTATCAGATTTGATGGACATCATAAGTGGTAACTGGAGCGGATCACGTAAGATTTGAAATGATCGGTAATGAGATCGAAAATTACCGATCAAGTGGTAACTTATCGATTGATGGTAAAGTTACCGACCGAGAAACGGTAAGGTATTAGATCGTTCAAGGTCCTCCAGATGGCGATTAAGCAATTGATAGAGATTACCTTGAGAGATAAGAGCGTAGAAGCGTAGAAGAAGATGGCAGCAGAACACAAGATGGCGCCTGCAGTCCCAAAAATCGATGGATCGATGAAGCCAAACCAAGCCAAGCATCAAAATCAAGCGGTGAAAAAGTTTGAGGTTAGGAAGAGAGCCACGTAGAAAACAGAAGAATCCAAAAAGCGTAGAGCACAACTTGCAGCACCCAATATATCGATGCTGAAGTTGCGTATTTGCGCATGCAATAATCTGCAACAAAACGCCCGTGGGCAGGTTTGCGGCAGAAAAAGACCTTTTAAAGAGAGAGCGTACAGAGAGAGATGTAAGCGTGTACTCACGTGATCCCAGAGAGAGAGAGAGAGAGAGAGAGAGAGAGAGAGAGAGAGAGAGAGAGAGAGACAGACAGACAGACAGAAAAACGGACGCGGGCCCGAGCCGAAGGGATTAAGGCACGGAAAGTGCGCTAATTGTTCGGGCAATAAGCATGCCCTTTTCAGGCCCTTCAGGCTTTTTCCGGAACGAGGAGTTTATGGCGAGTTTTAAATCAACAGAAACAGCCGAAGAGCTCCAGCCCGAAACGAAGGACGAAGGAACAGAGGACAGAGGATAGATTTCCATAATTTTCGATAAACTGCTCCGCACGCAAAAATGCAGCTTTGTCATTGCTCGCGATTGATATTGGAGTTTCGTTTGGCGAGTCGTTGCTCGAAAATAGTAGAGAACACAGATGGACGTAGGCTTTGGATTACTTTATGGTTTTATTAGTTATACATATTGGAGACTTGCTACACTACCTATACTACTGAGACACGAGCAATTTTTCGTCGTCAAGGAATTTTCTAGAATTTTGTAGTACACGATACTCGCTATTGCTCCGATTTTGAAAATGTGGTTTTCTTGCTCGTATAGTACTATATCAGTGAAACATAAGCCATTTTTTGTCCTTCGGGAATTTTCTAGAATTATTAGTTGGCAAAACCATAGTAAAATGAAGGTAGATCAACATTGAAGTGTCCCATTGAATTACAAAATTATAAACTAATACCGAACACCAACTGTCTAACTAAACCATTAATATTGTATTTTTGTCCACATTGATAATCATATACTAAGTAATTAAATGAAGTTCACGACTGTAAATAGATATTGACATGTAAAAATTGTTTTATGCGAAAATTTTATACAAATGTTTAAATGTTTCATGTATATTTTTTATTATAGGAGAAATCTTTTGTTAATGCAAGCCTTTTACTTATAATTTTCAACGTTACAGTTCTAATATTAAATTTGTCTTAAATGTAAATTGTTAATAATAAGTATATCAATATTTACAGTTTGAAATAAACCAAATGACAACGTCGAGTAGCTGTGCAACTTCTGTCATAATAGCAAGGACTGGCTTCAGTTTGACTACTCCAAGGTTATTCTAATTTCAACTGCCACTGCACCCTCTGTCATGACAATAGATACAATTAAATACTTGCAGCTTGATAACTCGTATGACTCTATTTCAGTTTAGTTTTTACAATCACAGCTTCGTTGCAATAAGTGAGTATTGGTCACTGGATTTAATTTGCTATGGCAAGACGTAGAACCATAAGAAGTGGAAGGTTAGTTAGTTGAAACTATTATTAACAATAATTTCATAAATTTGTGTGTTCTATTTCGTATTTATATTTATTGTAAATAAAACCATTGGTTTCATTTCTTTCTTTCCTTTCTATCAAATTACATTTTCAAGAAAATGAAGAAATTCTTTTTAAAGCAATTATTATTTATGTATGTTTTGATAGGAATCATGTAGGAGAACAACAAATTACAATGCTAATTTCATACATGGAGAGTCACACTCTTTTTGCAAGAGGGCAAGTTACGAAGCTTGGACCTCAAGGCCATATAAAATATCAAGAAATGTGGAAAACCCTAACGAATAGATTGAATATTATTGGGCCAGCTTCAAAAAATGTTGCTAGTTGGCAGCAAGTAAGTTTGATTTATTTAGCTAGAAATTGTAATTAATTTTATAGAATTGTAAAATAGTGTAATTGTAAAATTTTTTCAGTATTGGACTAAAATGCGCCTTGAAAGTAAATCCAAAAAGGCAAGATTTTTACAAGCGTTGAACAGAACAGGGCATGATGCCCCAACGTTCACGTTAAGTGAAAAAGACGAGCGTATTAGCTCAATTTATGGAAATTACGGCACAGGACTTCACATAGGAGGAGAATTAGGATTCACATGAGTAACTTACATTGAAAATAGTTCGGATGAGGACAGTCTCATCGATGATAATTTTGATTATAGTAAGTGTACTACATTATTTCTTTTTTTCTCCCCTGTTTGAAATAAGTATGCATACAAAAAGTATTAAGCTTCATAGTATACATAGTTTTCATTTTGTTTTAACATACTAATTTAGACACAATCTTTCAGTTTATTTAATAATATCATTGCTAATAACAGATTTAATAATTTTCTAATGTCCATTAAGTACTATACAAATAGTAAATATTTGTGAATTAATTTTCAATGTTTACTATTTATATATTTCTATTAATGACCAGTAGAGTAATATTAAATAAATATAGATAAAAACTGTTTATACTTACTTATTACAAACAGGGAAGAAAATTCAAATGTTTTCCCAAATTATTATGTATACATTAAATTCAATAGTAATAAATATTAATTCATAAATTAATCTTTCATATGAACTTTTGGTAATCGACGAAAGCAATATGGTATCCTTGAATATGCAAAGATTTGAGGATATTTCAGCAAGGCTGAATGATGTTTTCACCAACTTGAATGAAAGTTTACGCAATGAATTAAGGGGGTCCGATACTCATTAATGACGTGTCACTAACCATACGATATGAAAGTGCTGAAATAAAATAAATATAACGAATTACGCAAATTCAAAAGATAGTTGCCCTCCGTCTTGGTATCATCTGTCAATATGCAAAGTTTGAAATCGATATATTTAGGTGTTGAGGAGAAAAATGCGAACGAAAATCAGTAGCTGTCAGCAGAAGCATTTACGTCAGGTTACCGCTACTGAATTTCGTTTGCATTTTTCTCCCCAATCCCTGAATATTTTGATTCCAAACTTTGTATGCCGATAGGTAATATCGAGACGAAGGGCAACTATCTCTTGGATTTGTGTAATTGATTATATTTATTAGATCTAAGCACTTTTTTTATAGTACGTTTAGTGACGGGTCATTAGTGGCTATCGGATCCCCTTAAGGTAAGAATTTTACTATAGATTATTTCCCCACAATTGAAGGAACTTTAAAAAGTGAAACAAAAAATGATTTTAAATTTTCATGTCAACATAAACCTTGCTTTATGACTTTTGACAGTTTTTGTAGGATTCAAGGGTACGCATAGATGACATGGACCCACGAATAAGCATTTACAAAACTTTTTGATAAAAAAAGTTTCACCCAGTCACACACAGTAAATCATGAAAAATTAGTAACTATTTTTTGTTTCATATTCGATAGGTGCTTTATCCCCCCTTATTTTAAATTTCACGGTGTCCGCTATTTTTCTCTCTCCGCCATAGATTCAAGTCATTCAGATCCGCCACCCAATCAATAGCCAAAATAGAGTCTTCCATGTTTAGATGCTGTTATTTACCCAATTTTTTGTTGAGTATCCTTCTTTCCTGTTTTCTCATTGGTCGGATGGTAAAGCCCTCTGTTTACCGCATTTTTGGCGCGCTCGCTAGCTCATTCTGCCGTATGTCGTCAAAGGATTTTGACTACCGAACGCGTGCACAGTTCATTATTGAAAGGATAATAAAATGCGTCTCTTCGAGCTAAAATGTTTATACTACGCCAGACGTTTCGGGGTAATTTTACCCCCTCATCAGTGGCTAAGCAAAATATTAAATTTTATTATTAAAGTTTTACAATAGAAATTACAATAACTAAATTACTATAAATTACCAAGTTTAAAAAAAATGAGTCGCGCGCTACATCGACGACGTGAAAACCGCAGACGGCGCTAAAAATTACAATTCGCAAATTTAAAGAAATTACAAAAGAATTTAATAAACGTTACAAAATCCGTTACAAAAATTAAGCAACTTACAAAGGATGACGCTCGAAAAACTTTTAACAAAATTAATAAACGCGACCGGTGCCACTCGATGGTAATGTGGCACCGGCCAAGGACAAAAGTCAACTAAGCTTACAGCTAAAATCGATCTTATATATATGTTGCAATACATCCGTCAAACTGGATACTAATACAATTAAAACGTGTATAAAATGCAAAAATAAGGCGAATATTGTAGCCACGAAAGCCGCAGGGCTCGCTAAGTGTATCCAGAACACATAGCACAACAGAGGTGGCACGAGTTGTTATTCATGCAGTAGATCGGAGAGCCCGCGCTGCTCCGCACGCGACGCCCCTACCATGACTGTATCACTATATAGTACAGTATGGTTAGGCCGTTGCCCCGGCAACCCGGTTCTCCGACCTCCCACTTGGGATGTGCCGCTCCGGCCCGCCAGCCAATCACCATTGAACACGTGTTGGCTGAACTGAAGAGAGCGCGAAGCGGTGAGCCACCTCTCTCCGCGTCCTAAACTCCTGGTACTCTCTGCTCGCTACCGAGCCTCCGCAATCACAATACTCGACAATTAATGTTTATTAGGACTAACTTTTAGATTTGAAATAACGTTCTTGTAACTGGCTTTGAGGAAGCACGTGTCCTCAGCCCTATTAAGCGTGCCATTGAAAAACTGTATATGGAGCATCTCCGAGAACCGTCTACGGAAAATAGACTGCTCTCTGTCAATTATTTTCATATTGTTAAAATCAAAACTATGACCCGTCTCCAACGCATGTACTGCAAGAGGGGAATTCAAATCCCTTTTCTCTATATACCTCTTATGTTCGTATTGCCTAGTTTTTAAAGGCCGATACGTTTCTCCGATATATGTTGATTCGCAATCGGAGCAATCGATTTTATAAACCACGTTCCGTGTGTCACCCACCGCAGTAGGGTCTTTACCAAGTTTTATAAATTTGTTAAATTTATTGGTAACATTATTAACTAACCTCACGTCATTATTTTTAAACACGGACCTTAATTTATCATTGAACCCTTCGTAGTAAGGGAACACACCATAGCCTTTTCCCGAGTGTAAATTATTATTACTATTGCAATTGGAAGTGTCAATATTGCTCGTGTCTGTGCCTCTCAATGCGGCCCTTGAGATGCCCAAATTACGTGCAATTCGCTTTTTGCTAAATTTCTCGATAAAATCGGGAGGATAATCATTAGCCATTAAGATTTTTTTCGCCTTTTCAACATTCTCACAGTGGAAACGAGGATCCGACAATAATATTGCCCTATCAAATAGATTGGATATTATTGCTATTTTTTGACTTTTTGGATGATGGGAGAAGAAATTAATATATCTGCAAGAAGCTGTGTTTTTTTGGTACCAATTAGTAAATATTTTGCCGCTAGAATCATGAAAAATAGAAATGTCAAGAAAGTTAATACTATTGTTTTCTTCAATTTCCGAAGTGAATTGAAGGTATTCGTTGTAATTATTAAAAGCAGATAACACCACCTCAATCTCCCCTCTGTCCACTATCAAAATGATAAATTAAGGTCCGTGTTTAAAAATAATGACGTGAGGTTAGTTAATAATGTTACCAATAAATTTAACAAATTTATAAAACTTGGTAAAGACCCTACTGCGGTGGGTGACACACGGAACGTGGTTTATAAAATCGATTGCTCCGATTGCGAATCAACATATATCGGAGAAACGTATCGGCCTTTAAAAACTAGGCAATACGAACATAAGAGGTATATAGAGAAAAGGGATTTGAATTCCCCTCTTGCAGTACATGCGTTGGAGACGGGTCATAGTTTTGATTTTAACAATATGAAAATAATTGACAGAGAGCAGTCTATTTTCCGTAGACGGTTCTCGGAGATGCTCCATATACAGTTTTTCAATGGCACGCTTAATAGGGCTGAGGACACGTGCTTCCTCAAAGCCAGTTACAAGAACGTTATTTCAAATCTAAAAGTTAGTCCTAATAAACATTAATTGTCGAGTATTGTGATTGCGGAGGCTCGGTAGCGAGCAGAGAGTACCAGGAGTTTAGGACGCGGAGAGAGGTGGCTCACCGCTTCGCGCTCTCTTCAGTTCAGCCAACACGTGTTCAATGGTGATTGGCTGGCGGGCCGGAGCGGCACATCCCAAGTGGGAGGTCGGAGAACCGGGTTGCCGGGGCAACGGCCTAACCATACTGTACTATATAGTGATACAGTCATGGTAGGGGCGTCGCGTGCGGAGCAGCGCGGGCTCTCCGATCTACTGCATGAATAACAACTCGTGCCACCTCTGTTGTGCTATGTGTTCTGGATACACTTAGCGAGCCCTGCGGCTTTCGTGGCTACAATATTCGCCTTATTTTTGCATTTTATACACGTTTTAATTGTATTAGTATCCAGTTTGACGGATGTATTGCAACATATATATAAGATCGATTTTAGCTGTAAGCTTAGTTGACTTTTGTCCTTGGCCGGTGCCACATTACCATCGAGTGGCACCGGTCGCGTTTATTAATTTTGTTAAAAGTTTTTCGAGCGTCATCCTTTGTAAGTTGCTTAATTTTTGTAACGGATTTTGTAACGTTTATTAAATTCTTTTGTAATTTCTTTAAATTTGCGAATTGTAATTTTTAGCGCCGTCTGCGGTTTTCACGTCGTCGATGTAGCGCGCGACTCATTTTTTTTAAACTTGGTAATTTATAGTAATTTAGTTATTGTAATTTCTATTGTAAAACTTTAATAATAAAATTTAATATTTTGCTTAGCCACTGATGAGGGGGTAAAATTACCCCGAAACGTCTGGCGTAGTATAAACATTTTAGCTCGAAGAGACGCATTTTATTATCCTTTCAATCTACCATCATCGAGCGATAGAGTCAGTTTCAAACAGTTCATTATTCTTAACCCGCATTGTTTAAGAGAAGATGGAACCGTAAGTCTTTGTCTCTTTTATGAAATTAAGATTCAGATTTAAATGCACTGAACTCAGATCAACGCATTAATTTATTAACATGAGTTTCACGTGCTTCGCATGTCTTCGCGTATACCCCAATAGGACATTTCGAATGATTTGTTAATAACCTAAAAATATTATTTATTTGTGATTTGGTAACTTAAAATTTTTATTTATTTGTGTTTTCAGCAATAGAAAGTCACTCAAAGACAAAAGTCGACTGAAACACAAATTTTGTGTTTAATTTTATGGAAAGACATTCAGATTTAGCAAATGGGACGGCTGTAAATACCGTGGAGCTGTGGATTGTTCTTACTACTTTGCTTAACAACACTCGCGGGCACGAAAAAAACGTCAAAGGTTGAAAAAAGGTGACATATTTCGTGTAATTAAGATTCAACTTGGGAAATTTTATGGGTTCATTTGTGGGCACTCACTGACATCATATTTGAGGGCGAAGGACTTACGTATTTGTCCGAATATGCAGATTTTTTGTTTAATTGTAAATTATAATATTTTTTCTTTTACAGACATGGGCAGGACTCGTAATGGCAGCCAGACAGAGCATGCGTTTTTATTGGATGGCACCAAGGACACACCGATCTCTCAAAACTATATCAGAATCATTGATATTGTAGGATATAGAGAAGAATCTGCCAGAAGTTCTTGTGAAGAATCAGCTGGATTTCCAGTCGGTCTTTCTAAGTATACGTCTGCAAGTAGCAGCCTCATGATGCCTGGACCATGGGCCGACAGTAGCAACCGCATGATGCCTGGACCATCGGCCGGCAGTAGCAACTCCATGAGGCCTAGACCATCGTCTGGCAGTAGCAACCGCATGATGACTGAACCATCGGCCGGCAGTAGCAACCGCATGATGACTGAACCATCGGCCGGCAGTAGCAACCGCATGATGCCTGGATCGTCGGCTGGCAGTAGCAACCACGGGTTGAAGAGACCGTTTAGTCTTGGAAGCGACTTTTGCATACCGAACCAGAATCTCAGACAAAATGAGATCAACGCCAAAAGAAGCAATGAAAGGTCATCGACATCGAGGCCAAATTTTGACTACTCAAGAAACTATTGCACCCAGCAATTTTCCACTGAACCGCGTGACAAGTTTTCACGACTATCAGCTCCTTCAACATCAACATCAGGAATGATCCCTACAGCAGTTACAGATAACGCAATACCATCAACATCACGTAAGTTACAATATGTTATATTACTATTAAATTCTTACAAAAATACCAATTAATTTTTATACTTTTTTAAAAATATTTTTTATTAATTCAATTAATATAATAATTTTAGCTAGCGCTAGATCCATCGAACTGATACAAACATTAGAGCAAAAAGGTCAGCAACTTGTCGACTCACTAGTGAATAAACTAACGACATGTCTCGACAAACAAAACGAAACATTGACGACAGGATTAAAGAATATGACAGATTCCATTAACTCTACGCTTCCAGATATCGTTGCCAGAGAAGTAGAAAGAGCAATGAAGGACAGTACAACTAAGAAGAGCGTAGAACAAATCGAAGGAAAAAACGAGGATTTGTGCGCAATCTGTCAAGACCTTTTTGTGAATGCTAGAATACTTGCGTGCGGACACAAATTTTGTTATATATGTATATAAACACGTGGATGTAACAAAGTGAATTGTATCCAATGTGCCGCAGTAGCATTCAATTTCAACGTAACGATGAACAAGAAGTACATTCTTCGGCAGCAGCTGATACTATTGAAGGCAATTCTGAGGTAGTGATTGAGCCAGTTGATGGTCCTGAACTTACGTGGGAAGACATCACCGGACCAGATAGTGATGATGAAGACTAACTTTTTTAGTTCACGTATTCAATTTTTTAGTTCACGTTTAAAAACAAAACCTAAAGATACAATGTAAAAAGAAAGCCTAAAGTACAACGTTAAAAATACTAAATTTGTATTTTGATAAGTTTTCTTAGATATAAGATGTTAAACATTGCCAAACGTTATAAATGCAAGTTCATTTTTTTTGTAATGTTTCATTTTGAAACAAATTTTTGAGTTCCTTTTCTATTATAAGTAATGCGTAATTTTTTACAAAGTTAAAAATACCAAATTTGTATTAATAATACATAATTTTGTAAGTTGTCCTAGATATAAGATGTTAAACATTGTCAAACGTTATAAATGCAAGTTCATTTTTTTTATAATGTTTCATTTTGAAACAAATTTTTGAGTTCCTTTTCTATTATTAGTAATGTGTAATTTTTTACAAAGTTAAAAATACCAAATTTGTATTAATACATAATTTTGTTAAGTTGTCCTAGATATAAGATGTTAAACATTGCCAAACGTTATAAATGCAAGTTCATTTTTTTGTAATGTTTCATTTTGAAACAAATTTTTGAGTTCCTTTTCTATTATTAGTAATGTGTAATTTTTTACAAAGTTAAAAATACCAAATTTGTATTAATACATAATTTTGTTAAGTTGTTCTAGATATAAGATGTTAAACATTGCCAAACGTTATAAATGCAAGTTCATTTTTTTTGTAATGTTTCATTTTGAAACAAATTTTTGAATTCCTTTTCTATTATAAGTAATGCGTAATTCTTTACAAAGTTAAAAATACCAAATTTGTATTAATGATACATAATTTTGATAAGTTTTCCTAGGTATAAGATGTTAAACATTGTCAAACATTGTAAATGAAACAATTCATTTTTGTTTTTGTAATGTTTCATTTTGAAACAAATTTTTGAGTTCCTTTTCTATTATTAGTGATGTGTAATTTTGATACGTTATTCTGAATAAAATATGTAGAAGGTTGTAAATGCAACAATTATTTTTCTCTTTGTAATATTTATAGATTCATTTTAAAATAAAAATTTCTTTTTGTAACTTGAAATTTGAAAACATGTATATTTTTTTATATACAGTTGTGTGTGTAAGACTAATATTTGCCGCAGGTTATATATGAATTATACGGATTGTATACATGGACTGTTAAACTTTTGATAAGGGAATTATTACGTTAAAATGCAGTAAGGTCATAATTATTTGTATACTTGATGTAGTAAATATTTTATTTTACAGTTTTCTCTCTATAACAATATACATTTATATAAATCGATATCAGTATCCACAACTCAGCCGTAAATTCGTAAAGTCTTATCGGGAGCCGTCTCATTATACGTTTTGTATACATATACCACTAGCTAAAGTCGAGGTGCATAAACTACAAATGTTTTTCACATGGATAAGCAACGAGATGAAAGGATAACGTACAACTCGACACATTCGCTCAAACAGGCATTTTCTGACCGATTGCGACCACTACCATCTATAATAAAAGTACTACACATTTAGTCTGATATACGCATGGCGTGAATATTTTTAATATGATTATTTTTAAAATACATCGTAGTGTCTATGTTGGTGGACAAAATGTTATAAATTAAATGACCACTTACATCACGAGTATACTTGAGAAATATAAATCGTTGTTTAAAAGAACAAAATTATTTTTAAGTACAGATATTTAAAGCTACTAGATGATCTTGAAATACAACGTGGGCAGTGTCATGTAGCTGCAGAAATAATACCTCGATGAGCACGCGTTGAAAAAAGGCATTTTTATTATTTAACTATAATTCCATAAGACAGCCTTATTACTCTAAGGACTAAGTGTAATATTCTTGAATAATGTGATTTCTTTCCGCAATTCCAGCTTGATAATCATTATTCCTCTCCTCATATACATTTCGAAAGTTAACATTCCTTTGTGGAACATCATCGAATATTCTGTACAAAAGATAAATATTAAAATTTAAGTATGCAAATGAAAAAATAATATTTATACTATACGTACCCATGCCTCAACCGAAAATTATGCAAAATACAGGCAGCATATATATATTTCGTAACTTTTTCAGGATGGTAATGTAGCTTTCGAAATCGCTTGATAGCCTGCCATGTATTTGTCACGATTCCTATGGTTTGTTCCACGATTCGTCGAGTACCAACGAACTCTCTTGTGTAGTCGACCACAATTACCGATTTTGAATAATATGCCGTTCTTGCACAGTCATGGGAAATTTAATAAATTCATCAGCAAGACCAAGTATAGCTTCAATTACTCGCTGAATGCATCTGCAAGCACTTGATTGACCAACTGGATGGAAAAAATCTTGAGACAAACCCCTCTGGTATTGTCCTTCTGCCATGAACCTTATTGCGATAAGGACTTGAGATTGTGGTGGAATGCCAGTACTTCTTTCTGTCATGAGTCTTGTTTTCAAAAGTCTAATTAATATCAGCATACATTCAGGAGTCATTCTGAAAGTATAAAAAAACTACTGTCAGATCAAACAACTTGTTCGGGTATTAAAATATTTGTTGCTATTTGTTTAAACTTGGTTTGAATATAAAATCTATAAAATTGATTATAAGTTTCATCATAAGTAAACAATACTGTGATCAAAATATCTATGTAAGCCTATGAATTTCAATAAATGGAATAGAGTACAGTTTTTAGAGGAACAATTTCAATAACAACAAATAATACTTTAATAGATTGTATTATTCAATATAGATTATACCCCAGTATATGTAATTCGAATGATCTTCATTTTATAATCAAGTACACATTTACTTTTGGCCACAGAAAGTTCTGATATCTTTACAATTTACTTGACAATTAGTGATTTATTCAAACCCTGTGAGAAGCGTATTAACTTTGTCAAATTCAGTTTTTATCGAAAACTAAATATCAATTCAAAATAAATAATAATTATTTCTAATACACGTTTACCTGTAATATTTTTTGAAGTAATTTGGAGGCAAGGAAAATGGGTCCAATACATCCCTTAAAAACCTTCTTTGTGGAGTCAACATATGTACCGTCACCCTACCTTGCTCCTCCTGGTCTTCCTGGTCCGTCACATTCAAAAGGTCCAGAAATAATTCAGCTATTGGTTGATCAGCCATGATTACAGCTACTTTTGGCCCTTTTATACTTCACTGATACTTGATTAGTGATTCTCCGGTAACAGCAGAGACATTAACAGTGAGTACGAGTGGTACAGCTAGAGCTAATCCCTGTCATTTAAAGAGCTCAGGAGTTGTAATGGCAGTCGAAATCGAACTAAAATTATTCAAAATTTTATAATGTTAATGTTTTAACAAGTCCAAAATTAATTTATGGGTTATATAATTAAAATAAGCAGTCTACAATATCCAAAGCAAATAACGAGGTGGATTTTCACGTGCCTATCAAAAGTCCGTCGGTCTTATAAAATAATTAATAAAAATCTTTCTACGCCTATCTGCATTCTCTACTATTTTCGAGCAACGACTTGCCAAACGAAACTCCAATATCAATCGCGAGCAATGACGAAGCTGCATTTTTGCATGCGGATCCGTTTATCGAAAATTATGGAAATCTGTCCTCGTATATACTTACAAAACAGTTTTGTTGATCCGGAGCAACACCAACGACGTTTCTCGACTCTCCATCTTTCGACGATGAACGACTCGGTCTCCTAGTAGGTTAAGTTTAAGTAGGTCCTTTCGTTTAGCGATAGCTGTTCAACTCGCCAACTCCCGAGTTGGCGCATGCGTGAGCTTCACTCCCTCTCCGCTCTGACGCTCTCGCTGTGTACGGCTTGTATTTCCTGTACCGACTCTAATGACTATACCAAGTATACGGATATAAAGTGTACGACTCCGTACGCTTAGCGAATCCGGCCCCTGCAGAAAACTATGCATAGTATCTTATATGTTTGAATACAGTAGGTACAGAAATTATTCCGTTCAGAAAAAAATTTCTGTACAGATATGTGCAGAATATTATCTATAGGTATTCATGCATGTCCGAAAACTCTGTACGTATACCTACACAGATCATTACACAGAATCTTTAAGAATATCTGTAGGAACCATATCTTGAATCCATCATGAAATTATGTACGTTTCTGTATAGGTATTTGAGTAGGCTTATCTGCACAGATTTCTATACAGTTTCTTACATAATTCTCTACAAAATACTGTGCAAGATTTCCTATACAATCTTCTGCGGTTTTTTTTCATAAGGGTATTGACACGTATGAGTCAAACATCGACATAAAAATTCTTTTCGAAAAAATAACGATATTTATTATTCTAATAAACTGGACTCTGACAAATAAATATTATACAAAAATGACGTCATTTTACAGATTATAAAAAAGCCATCAATTGAAATGTATTACTAAAAATAATGTACATATTTACGTGTATGTGTCAATCATCGAAAAAATCTTTTAAAATTAATATAAAGTTCTAAAATTTCGGTAAATGAGATATAAGAGCAAAAATTTAAGTATCGGAAATAAGAAGTGTTTGTGGCTCAGTGGTACAGTCTGGGACTATGAATCAAAAGGTGTTAAGTTCGATCCTCTTTCGGACGATTTTTTTTATCTTTGTTTTTCTTTAATTTCCTAATTACTACTTACAGCAACAAGCGCAAATATTACAATAACAATATTCTAACGATTGCAGTTACTAATATTTAAATAAATACCAATCATTTCCTCTGATGCAAATAACGTTAATTTAGGTTAAATGACGTCACAAAATAACGTCATAAAAGGTCCGAAATTGTAGCATCACCCATAGCGTTATTTAACGTTATGAAATGACGTTATGAAATGACGTTATTATTTTCAATAGGGAGGACCCTTCGACTACTTAAGAACTGCGACTGTGAACTTCATCTACAAAGTTACCTTCAACCGATCTTCCTAAGAATTTGACACCTACAACTTACACATAAGAAATAACGCAGGGGGGAACAACAAGTAAAATTCTTTTTTTAAGCTCTTCAGTTTTGTTTCAGTGGGAGTAAATTTTCTATTTGTAGTCTGTATAATTTTTACAGTATAGTATACTAAAATTTAGAAGACAAGAAAGAAATTTTTACTTGTAATCTGTATAATTTTTATAGTCCAGTATAGTAAAATTTAGGAGATAAGAAATTTGACTATACTGTACTGTAAAAATTATACAGACATCAAGTCTGTGATCAAATCACTGTACTGCTTAGTAATATTCACGATAAAAAATTGTATAATTTACGGGACCATTTTTTCCGTGTAGTATATCAGATTCTCTTTTACAAATTCAGCATTCTGAAAATCCTTCCAAACACAGATTTATTTTCCAACAAATTATTTTTACCTACTTAAAAGTAAGAATTAATCACTTCGAATCAGAAAATAATCGACCCAATAAAAGAATAAGAAGAATTTATATCAAGCTAATTTTATTTCGTAATGAATAAATTGAACGTTTTTAGTTAACCTTGATCAGAATTTAATGTTCTTTTAGTTAATGTAATTAGAAAAAATTTCCGATTTCACTTGCGCTATTATTATTATTATGTATTTACGTTTATGTATTGCGATATTTATATATGTTCGTTTTATTATATATTATTATTATATATTTAAGATCATGTATTGCAATATTTATATATGTTCGTTTTATTGATTATATTGTAAAAAATTAATTCTTATTTATTGTTTTATGTTACATATTCTATTGTAAAAATAAAGACACAAAACTAAAAAAAAGCAAATAACTTTTTATTACTTTCAAATATATATATGTTAATCCTTACGAAAAAAATACTGAAATGTTCAATTTTTATTTGATTTTATTCACATTCAGATTTTACTCATATTCATTATTTATATTCAGTGTTTCGAATAACAATAAGTTGAATATATAAATTTGGATGCAATGAATCTAAATGCGTATGAATACTATTGGGTAATACTATCCCATATATAGGTAGACAAGATGGCTCTGTATAATCGGAAAATAACATTGCATCTTATGGGGGCCGGACGTATTTGTATTTTTACGGCAAATTTGGTAAATAAACAGTCCCTAAGGCCAGTGAAATTGGATTAAGCCATGTTTTCTGAATATGTTTAGAAATTTTTTAATTACTGAACTCTTGATCGAATATTTAGAAACATACACTGAAGTACCAAAATTGGTGGTTAAACTTGCTAGTCTGTGTGATGTTTGTGAGATGGCCGGGAGTATTAATGCGTCTTTGGATTCGACATCCAATTCAAATTGCATGAATGCGTGTTTTAAATCTATTTGTGACTACCGTTTACCTACTCTCACCGTATTGAACATTTTCTCTTTTTTTGGTATCGGATGCCGTTTAATAATTAACTGTGGATTAACCATAAGCTTAAAGTTACCGCATTTGCCATTGCGTCTTCTTCTACTATTAATTGTGCATGTGTGGCTAAAGCTTCTTCGAACTCGCTGTCTTGGCTCATGTTACTATCGTCGACCTCTGTATTTGTTTTGGTCGCGCTACTCGCCTCGTATGCTGGTATAAGGTGTCGCGCTTGAATACCACTTTCTGGAATAGTCTCACTCTTTTCTTTTGAAACTAATCTTTCGATTTCACAAACACGTAACTTTCGCACTATTGCACGTAATTGTTCTATGCTTAATAATGTGATTGTTTCTTGTATAGGAAATTGTAACACAATATAAATCAATTCACTTTTTGATAAATTTTGCACTGAACATTTTTTATATCCATTTAAATATTTACACTTATTTGCTCGTTTGCTGGATGCATTGTGGCACGTTGCTGCGAGTTGAGTGAAATGTGCCGGCTCGCGCTGAAAATGGCTGCCGTTTTACTGCTCACGTGGTTAAGCCCGTTCAAATTTCAATGGCTTTGTTCACTGTAATTTTGACTTTTCGTCGAGTTGTTTTTACTAACCTTGTCGGTTTTATTTTTATCTTCGTCGTCATTTGTAATTTTGGCAATGAGATTGTTCAATGTTACTTCCTTGTCGGATTTTCTTCGTTTGTCGTCGTCGGATTTTTCTTCTTTATATCCTCATCGGATTTTTCTTCCTTTATTCTCGTCGGATTTTTCTTCCTTTATTCTCGTCGGTTTTTCTTTTATCCACGTCGCCAATTGTGATGTTTGTGAGATAGCCGGGAGTGTTGAATGATGGACGCTCTAATTAACTATTAATATGTTAACTATTTATTAGATGTGTAAGACTATATATAGAGCACCTGTTGCTCGCTGAGCCGTCCTGGCTTATCTGCTGACTATACTATATAGGCTAGTCAAATTAAGCTGAAAACTGAATTTTTTTGCAAAAATTCTAAACGGCAATTTTATTGGCTTAAACCAGTCGGAAGAGGGTGTACATTAATAATCCCAATCCGCAAACAGCTGAATTTGTACAGCAAATTCGCTATAAACAATTAAAGACGGAATTTCGCATTTTTTTTGTTTTTCCTCTGCGTATTGAAAAGTATTGATCGCAGAAAAAAAAGTTTCAAATTAAAGTTGTTTCTTAAAAAATTTTGCATAAAAATGTCAGCGGGGGCATATGTCTATCTCTAATAATTTAGTTGTAAATTGGTAATGAACACGAATTCTGCCAAAATCGAAAATTGTTTATAATTATTGAACAAGTTATGTTACGTTTCCTTTATTCTACGACAAGGTAGTACTCAATAAGTCCCATAAGCATGCAAAATTCGGATTCTCTATCTACTATAGTTTCTGTGCAATAAGGCCCGAAATTTGACAAAGTTGTTATTTTCAAAGTGCTGGCAAAACGTGAAAAATTATCTCAAATAGTTTAACTTTATTTTACCTACTCTAGAAGAGTTATTTTTCAATATACTACTTTGCAAACTGCGAAATTTTTATTAGGGTAGCAAAGGTTTATAAAGTACGTAATTAATTAATTCGCTGTACACAATATTTAAGTGCAGTCGAATTACAAATAAGTTTATTGCAAAGGTGAGATTTTTATTGAAATTTGAAGCCCCAGATGTACTCGGTACGACTAATAGGAAGCGAGATACGTTTTTTTTCAATGTACTATAACGCTATAACAAAAGGTGATTTTCCAAATTTTGAAGTTCAATTCCTGAAGTTCAAGACTTGAACTTTAGAGTAAAATGATTGATCTTACTCTTAAGCAAGCTTTTTGACAAGCAATCAGCAGCTGCAAAAAAGTGTTTCTTAGATTTCAGCCGTCGGCGCACAGTGGGCTGAAAATGGAACAAAACGATCAAAAGTCCCGCTTCAAGCGTATTCAAATTCAAAATTGGTCTAAGTGGTTGCATTTTGTTCGCATTGCTGTAGCCCTCAAACAAATGAGTATGGCCGAATGGTCGCATTATATACATAGGTATATTAATGACGATATATGAGGAATTCTACCAGAAATCATAGTCTAACGGATCCAAAAGTGGCACCTTTTTATTTTTGAGGGCACACCTTGAGGCGAACCCTACTAGTTTCATTTATTAGATCATCTCAAATAAGAAACTGGTGTGCACCTATCCAAAACCATATACCAACAAACAGCTACAGGCGAAAAACAGAAAAAAAAATCAATACGATTTTTGCACTTTTTATCAAATATACTGCATTATTTACTGTAAAAAATTTTTTTGATTTTTTTTGTAATATACTGTCTTAAATTTGTCGGAATTGGATACACTAGTCAAAAGTTATTCACGTTCGACAAAGACAACAAGCTTTGCCTCAGGTGTTTGCGATATGAGTCCATTTAACATTTTTTTTTTCAAATCCTTTTAACTTTTGATCTGGACATTCATTTTCAACGGTTAATAGCTTAAAGTGAGCTATACGTATGCTTATCAAGTAGATCATTCTTTGAACGAATATTCGACGACAAAATCGATGTCTAGAGGATCTTAATACAATTTCTAGCTGCACAAGAGTAGATCAGAGCTTTTATTTTAACAAAAATATGATCAGATCTGATGATCGGATTAAAAGTTGTGGGCATTGACAGATAAAATTAAAATTTCGAAAAAACAGATAAATAAGATGAGATTCGGAATTCACGCCCTGAAATACTTACAATTTCATCTATTCCATGCACATACTATGCGAGAATTTTACAACATTCAATTATTCGTTAAACTGTCAAATAAACAATAAATTAATTATTATAAGACATAAATAAGATAAAAATTGGAATCTACACCTCGAAAAATATGTTATTTCATGTATCACATGCACATACTATGCGAGAATTTGACAACACGCAATTATTCGTTAAACTGTCAAATAAACAATAAATTAATTATTATAAGACATAAATAAGATAAAAATTGGAATCTGCACCTCGAAAAACATGTTATTTCATGTATCACATGCACATACTATGCGAGAATATAACAATGCATTCAATTAATCGTTAAACTGTTAAATAAACAAGAAATTAATTATTATAAGACATTAGTAAGATTAAGATTGAAATTAACACTTTGAAATACGTGTTATTTCATGTATCGCATACATACATTCTATGAGAATATCTGCAAGAATTGCTTATTGTACGCATCAAAATGTTACGTGTAACATGTAGCTATAGAACAGTTAGATTTAAAATTAGCGGGTAAAACTCGGTGCATATATCTAAATAACTATGTGCGCTTAAAAATATATTGTGATTAACGTGTAGAATCTGTCTCTCTTAAGTCGAAAAAAAGAAAAACTAAATTGCATATGTAACTACTACGGTGTAAATTTTTGTACGTCAGATAGGGTTCTACTCGAAGGTGCAATAGAAGTAACTATCTATCTCGCTCCGCAAAAATCGTAGCTTCAATGCTACATTCGTTTTCTTAATTAGACTATATAATTTTGTGATCGTGTGCAGTGCTGTGTATAAATATAGCTTGTTTTGTGTATCAAAGGACTATAGACATATATATTGTTGTAAATGGGTTGTGGCGGACATTGACCCAGTGGCGGACTTTGACTGTGGCTGCAGCTACAGGTAAACAAACATCCTAATATATACACAGAGAATAAAGGTAAGTTAAAGATGTCAAATTTTGATGCGTTCAGTTTTCTATCAACTATCGTCGATGTCACACGCATCACGCTTATAGTATATAATATCAGTGTCAGTATTAAGTGCATTATGTGTGAATACTCTGTCAGTTATAGCAGTTTATTTTCTATCTTAAGCGATAATAAGCATTTGAGTGAGAAGAACAAAAAACAAGCCGAGATAAATTTTATTTTAAGTGCGAATAATATAGAGTGCAATGACAACGCGCTAAACAATATAAAGGAAAAACTCCGACACAGTTTTTATAATAATTTTAATAAAAGGTGGAACGCAATCTCCAAAGGCAGGTGAACGGCACAGAATTTCGCAAAACAAAACTCGGACTGGCTTGAGCGGAGCCTAAAAATTACGATAGACACCGATAATTTTACATTAAATAACAATATCAATGAAGAATTCGGTGAGTGTATTTTAAGTGTTATTAATCGCGTTTTAGTTGACGATTCAATACTTATTTGATTTATATGATAATAGATACATACGTATAAGAAAAGCTATATAGTAAAATAAGAATTTTTAGACGTTAGAGTAAGTAGGTGTACAAGGTACGTTCTGGCCCCGCTGGGGGGACCTGGCCCCGCTGACGTCGGGGGGACCTGGCCCCGGCAGGAATATATGGAGGTATGTTCTAGCCCCGCTGATAGGGAGGGGAGTCAGCTCACCGGAATATACGGAGGTACGTTCTAGCCTCGCTGATGGAGAGGGGGGCTAGTGCGGCGGCGGCGGCGGCGGCGGCGGAGAGAGCGAGAGAGATGGGACTAGATGCAGCGCTGTGCATCTAGTGTGTAAGAGTGGGATGTATAGTTTAGCTAGTGTCCGACTAGCGCTATTGTAGCTCTAGCTGAGATGTAGTGGCTGCGAGATGGAGAGAGCAAAAGCGCAGTCGCTCGATAACTTCTGCCGAGGAAGGTCAGCTTGCCTGAACTCCTCCATTTATAGATTGATTTTATTTTTGATATAATATAATATAATATACTATAATATAATATACTATAATATAATATAATATAATATAATATAATATAATATACTATAATATAATATAATATAATATAATATACTATAATATAATATACTATAATATAATATAATATACTATAATATAATATACTATAATATACTATACTATAATATAATATAATATACTATACTATAATATAAAATAATATACTATAATATAATATAATATACTATAATATACGATAATATACTATAATATACTATAATATAATATATGATATGATATGGTTAATAAATATAAACTATAATATAATATAATATAATATAAGTTTATTTCCTATAGATTAATATCAATATTATTATAGTTACTCGTATAATTAATCTTAATTGTATTAATCATCGATCGACTGTATCAATCCCAATAGGGCTGGCTTGTTTTTGTCTTTCAAATAACCATTTATGCAATTTACAAACATTTTTCATCGCACAGATTGGATTACAAATATTCTTGATTATGTAAAGTGCATTGTGTTTTTGATATTACAATCCAACTCAATCAACGGCGGACATCTCATATCAGATTCGAGTACTATAATTTTATTGTTAGAAAATATCTTTTTCAACCACTGTTTATTTTCAAGTCCTTTTACATAGATATTTCTGCAGTTATAAAAATTTTTTTGTAAAGTAGATATCAATTTTTTGTATGGAGTATTACAAGAACTACATAGTATACCTATATCTGAATTAAATTTCGTTAATACGTGGATAATTATTTCAAAATACTATTAATGATTATTGAATATAAAATAGTTACCATGATGATTATTTTCTATCCATCTGTTTATATTTTGATACTTGAAAGATAATTTGAGCCAATGGTACGGTGGTTTGAAGGAAAGTATATTTGGTTCTAAATTGATTCCAACGATTGAGTAAGCAAGTTCCTTACAAATGAAAACATTGTCTAAGCTCTGAAAGCCTTGAATATCCACGATGTAATCCATTTCAAATTAAAATTTTTTTCTCTATCCACGTTTAATCAAATGGATGTCTCATACTAACCCGTTGCGGATAAGTGTGCGCTCTTCGCGCATAGGTGTGCTCTCGTCGCCCATAAGTGTGCGCTCGACGCGCATACGTGTGCACCCGTTGCTTTCAGTTAAAAAAGGAATGTTATCGAAAGAAGCAATTTTTTTAAAAAATATCTTTCACTAAGTGTAGCGGTAGTAAAATGAATAGATTAGTTTTAAGCGCACGCAGCAGCATAGCTGAATATACATATATATATAATTATATATATATATATATATATAGCTGAGCAGTTGCACTATACGTATACACTATGGACATGGAGTAAGTCCCGTCGCTAGAACGATGCCGCTGGAGAGGGGGAAAATTCCTAACCTGCGTATATCTATACACACTGCTGGTGGAAAGAGGGAATACTCGTACCCTGTGTGTGTGTGTGTGTGTGTGTGTGTGTGTGTGTGTGTGTGTATATATATATATATATATATAATTATATATGTGTATGTATGTAGCGCTAGAGTGGAGACGTAAACGAAAACTGCTGTACTCGTAGCCTGTATATATCTACATACACTGTCGGTGGAGAGAGAGAATACTCGTACCTTGTGTATATCTATATATATGTAGTGCCTGAGATAAGATGACTGCCGTGTGCGTGTGCGTACGTGCGTGCATGCGTACGCGTATGTGCGTATATGTGTTTGAATGCATGTATGTATTTGAGAATGCGTGTGTGCGTATGTTTGAGTACAAAATTTTTTGTTTTTGTCCCAGAATGTCAGAAGCCTTTATTTTTCTGTGACAAATTAATATATCAGCCAATTTAGGTCAAATTTAATTAAATTCCTATATGATATGCATATTACCAAGTATATGCTTTTCTTATCCTTTTAAATATTACTCGTACACATGTGTATGTCAATATATATATATATATATATATATATATATATATATATATGTATGTATGTATATATATAAATACATAAATCGGGTATTTTGAATGCGCCGAAAGTAGGGGTAGTATAGGGTTATTTTTAAATATGGAATATTGAATGCCAAAAGTGGAATTTTTAATTCGCTAGCGAAGGGTAGTTTATTATAGGGATGCATTCAAAATACCCGATATATATATATATATATATATATATATGAGCAAACTTAGGCCCAATTTAATTCAATTCTTGTATTATATATATATATATATATCACCAAGCATATCCTTTCCGTATTACTCGTACACATGTGTATATCAATATATCAGCCAATTTAGGCCAAATTTAATTCGATTCCTTCATAATATGTATATCACTATGCGTATCCTTTCCATATTACATGTACACATGTGTACGAGTAATATTAAAAAAGATAATGTGAAAAAGAGAATTATATAGGAATTTAATTAAATATGTATATCACCAAGCGTATCTTTTTCATATTACTAGTACACAAATGTACAAGTAATATGGAAAGTATACGCATAGTGATATACATATTATATAGGAATCGAATGAAATGTGGCCTAAATTGACTGATATATTGATATACACATGTGTACGAGTAATATGAAAAATATGCATATTACGAAGTATATACTTTTCGTATCCTTTTCATATTACTCATACACATGTGTATGTCAATATATATAAGGCAGTTTAGGCTAAATTTAATTCAATTCTTGTATAATATGTATATCACCAAGCGTATTTTTTTCATATTACTCGCACACATGTGTACATGTAATATGGAAAGGATACGAATAGTGATATACATATTATATAGGAATCGAATTAAGGGAAGAAGGTACCCAAATTAGGTAGAAATGTATTTATACATATTTGTGCACATATATCTATGTATATATATAGTAAAAATATATACTTATATTGTGTGTATATAATATATATATACACACACACACATACACACACACACACCCACACACACACGTTTTTTACTAATACTGTTTCAAAACTTTAAACTTCGCTTTGCGCTACAGATCTTATGGAAACGATCTGAAATTTTACATGTGTCCTCAGAACTATAATTCTAAAAGAGTAATAGAGTGATATTGAATTTCTGTATGAGTATCATAGTTAAATAAATCAGTAATCGATCGAAATGCAATTTAATAGTACTGTTATTATTATTTAACTATGACACTAATACAGACATTAAATATCGCTCTATTACTTTTTTAGAATTATAGTTCTGAAGCCACATGTAAAATTTCAGATCATTTCCATAAGATCTGTTGCGCAATGCGAAGTTTAAAGTTTTGAAACAATATTAGTAAAAAAATATCTAGATATACATACAATTGTCCACAATATAAATATATATTTTTACTATTATACATATATATATAATAAACGTATATGTTACAATTATATATACATACACATATATGTGTACAAATATGTATAAATACATTTCTACCTAATTTTGGGTACCTACTTCCCTTAATTCGATTCCTATATAATATGTATATCACTATGCGTATCCTTTCCATATTACTTGTACACCTGTGTAAGAGTAATTGTGAAAAAGATACGCTTGGTGATATATATATTTAATTAAATTCCTATATAATTCTCTTTTTCGCCCAGCGTTTCTTTTTTCATATTACTCGTACACATGTGTACATGTAATATGGAAAGGATACGCATAGTGATATACATATTATATAGGAATCGAATTATATTTGGTCTAAATTGGCTGATATATTGATATACACATGTGTATGAGTAATACGGAAAGGATATGCTTGGTGATATATATATATATTATACATTAATTGAATTGAATTTGGCCTAAATTGGCTTACATATTGACATACACATGTGTACGAGTAATTTGCATATTACCAAGTATATCCTTTTCGTATCCTTTTCATATTACTCGTACACACGTTTATATCAATATATCAGCCAAATTAGACCAGATTTAATTCGATTCCTATGTAATATGTATATCATTATGCGTATCCTTTCCATATTACTTGTACACTTGTGTACGAGTAATATGAAAATGATACGCTTGGTGATATACATATTTAATTAAATTCCTATAATATTCTCTTTTTCATCAAGCATATCTTTTTTCATATTACTCATAAACATGTGTACATGTAATATGGAAAGGATACGCATAGTGATAAATATATTATATAGGAATCTAATTAAGGGAAGAAGGTACCCAAATTATGTAGAAATGTATTTATACATATTTGTACACATATATGTATGTATATATATATAATTGTAACATATACGTTTATTATATATATGTATAATAGTAAAAATATATACTTATATTGTGAATTAGTAGATATTTTATTACTAACATTGTTTCAAAACTTTAAACTTCGCATTGCGCAACAGATCTTATGGAAATGATCTAAAATTTTACATGTGGCTTCAGAACTATAATTCTAAAAAGAGTAATAGAGCGATATTTAATGTCTGTATTAGTGTCATAGTTAAATAATAATAACAGTACTATTAAATTGCATTTCGATCGGTTATTGATTTATGTAACTATGATACTCATACAGAAATTAAATATCACTCTATTACTCTTTTAGAATTATAGTTCTGAGGACACATGTAAAATTTCAGATCGTTTTCATAAGATCTGTAGCGCAAAACGAAGTTTAAACTTTTGAACCAATATTAGTAAAAAAAAAACATGTAGATATATATACGCACAATATAAGTATATATTTTTACTATATATACATACATATAAGTGTACAAATATGTATAAATACATTTCTACCTAATTTGGCTACCTTCTTCCCTTAATTCGATTTCTATATAATATGTATATCACTATGCGTATCCTTTCCATATTACTTGTACACCTGTGTAAGAGTAATGTGAAAAAGATATACTTGACGAAAAAGAGAATTATTTAGGAATTTAATTAAATATGTATATCACCAAGCGTATCTTTTTCATATTAATCGTACACATGTGTACAAGTGATATGGAAAGGATACGCATAGGGATATACATATTACATAGGAATCGAATTAAATTTGGTCTAATTTGGGTGATATATTGATATAAACATGTGGACGAGGAATACGGAAAGGATATGCTTGGTGATATACATATTATACAAGAATTGAATTCAAGGAGGATGCCCATGGAATAAAAAACGCGAAAAAAACGTAAAATTTATACGTTAACATTTGCTCACCATCTCGCCCATTCATATGCTACAACTATTTCTTTGGGGAAATGCAGGGAAAAATCGTAGTAAGCCTCCAAAGTTTCATAATTTGCATTAAGGGTATATCTATATATATATAATTTTTGATATATTTAGATATAGTTCCAATGTAGTTCGTGGGCATCCCCTTTGGCATAAACGGCTTATATATATATTATATATATATATATATATATATATATATATATTGAAATACACATGTGTAGCAGTAATATGAAAAGGATACGAAAAGGATATACTTGGTAATATGCATATTACGCGTTGCACATGTGTAATGGTCAATATGTAAGCCAATTAGAAGGCCAAAATTTAATTCACTTACATGTAGAGATATATATATCCCAAGCAACTACCTTTCCGTATTACTCGTACACAATGTGTATATCAATAATATCAGCCAGTTTGGGCCAAATTTAATATTCGATTCCTATAATGATATGTATATCACTAGGCGTATCCTTTCCATATTACATGTACACCGTGTGTACGAGTAATATGAAAAAGATACGCTTGGCGAAAAAGAGAATTATAAAGGAATTTAATTAAATATGTATATCACCATGCGTAGCTTTTCACATTACTCGTACACATGGGTACATGTAATATGGAAAGGATACGCATAGTGATATACATATTATAAAGGAATCGAATTATATTTGGCCTAAATTGGCTGATATATTGATATACACATGTGTACGAGTAATACCGAAAGGATATGCTTAGTGATATATACATTAATTGAATTGAATTTGGCCTAAATTGGCTTACATATTGAAATACACATGTGTACGAGTAATATGAAAATTATGCATATTACCAAGTATATCCTTTTCGTATCCTTTTCATATTACTCATACACATGTGTATGCCAATATATATAAGCCAGTTTAGGCCAAATTTAATTCAATTCTTGTATAATATATTTATCACCAAGCATATCCTTTCCGTATTACTCGTACACATGTTTATATCGATATATCAGCCAAATTAGACCAAATTTAATTCGATTCCTATGTAATATGTATATCACTATGCGTATCCTTTCCATATTACTTGTACACATGTGTACGAGTAATATGAAAAAGATGCGCTTAGTGATATACATATTTAATTAAATTCCTATATAATTTTCTTTTTCACCAAGCGTATCTTTTTTCATATTACTCATACACATGTGTACATGTAATATGGAAATGATACGCATAGTGATGAACATATTATATAGGAATCGAATTAAGGGGATCAAGAACGTTCAAAAAGCAGTGATTTCGTATATTCGAAACCACTCCGAGGCTATTGTTACGATCGCTGTGAAAATTTGGGAAATAATTCATAAAGACGAAAAATTTACGGCATGACTGCAATATTTAAAAAATTTTGAAAAAATATTAAAAAATAAGTTCCGCTTTCCTCCGCTAGGCGATAAAAAGCGCTGCATTCGTACCATGCATCCGAGAAAATGCATTATAAAAGTTATTTGACGAAAAGAACGCATAAAAACTGAGTTTACCCGTAAATTAATTTATATAATGTATATAATAGTCACAAAAATATTAAGTTTTCGAGCGTCATGAAAGAATAAAACCGAATCTTCGTGTAGCAAACAAACTCTTCCGCTTTTACCTTTCGGAGGGGTAAGAAGAGGGTAAGAAAGAGGAAAAATGTTATTTCTTTGACAGGCAACAGGAGGCGCAGAATTTCATTTCCCAAGTCTTCCCGGAAGATCGGTAATGCAGCTCGAACAGCACGCGCGACCGGCCCGAGCAAGAATTTTTTCACCATAGATTTTCATGCCAAATTTTTTCTACCCACACTTTCAGCATCGTGCAGTTCACCGGGGATAAGTGTACATACCCACTCGCTGCAAGCTGTACTACGCTCTTAGTAAAAGGTAGCGGCAACTTGGTACACGTGTTCACCACCTGGTACCAAACGCTTAGACCGCGCGGCAGTTTATACTACTTGACCTGTGGGTAGGCCGGGGTCGCAGGCCGTAGTGTCCCTTTTATGACGGTTAATTTAGATCGTTGAAATTAAATTCGAATTTGAATAAATAAGTTGGATAACAAAAAATTTTAATAGATGTAA